>ML285873.1:51557-68721 GCA_005239495.1 Nicotiana undulata
CCCCCCAAGTTGAAGACAAAAAAAAAAAAAAAGAGAAATACAAATAGTAAAGAAGGCAAAAACGTACCTAAAGGAAATGCGGAAACTTACTGCCTCCAGCAATAGAGCTAGCGCTCCACGCTGGACTGGACCCAGCGTTGCGGGATTTTTTCTATTTTGGTCGAGACTAGGTTATTTCAAATCCTACACAGTACCAAGTTGTATAAACGGAGTTCTAAACCTATACTGACATCAAGTTGTTAGGACCTTAGTCGCTATGCGAACACTTAACACAAGACTGAAAGCGTTAGTGGTTTATGAATCAGTCATCAAGGATCTTAGCCAAATGGTGACCGGCTACGTAAGCACTTTGGGCGCAGGTTTACTTGACGAATTGTCATAAAGAAGAGGGTTAATGCCCGATTTCCCGACCCATTACTCATTCCTTCCCGACTCGATAGGGATTGCAATCTCGAGAGAGGGAGCAACAATTGACCTCCTACAATAGGTAGATGGGGTTGGCTACGATGGATATAGTGAAATCAATCCTTATTCTGCACTCCCTCTCACCGGCCTGAAACATATATAAATCATGAATTCGGGCCGGCAGGCCGGGCGTACGGGGACCATCGAAGAAGTGCCTCAACGCATTTTTTAGGGGGAGAACATTTTTTAGAGTAACTTTTGACTAAGGGAGAGGACAAAGTCATCGTGGAGGACAAGTTTCATCTTTTTTTTTACCAAACTTAGAAATTTATGTTTATTTGTATGATTTGTTGTATTGCTACAATGTCTATGTGAAGTTAAACTTCACGTTCTAGGATTGTGGGTTTTTCATGACTATTGTTATTCGAATATTGGTTTTTACTTTCTTAGTTTATTGTATTAGTTTATTTATTCAATCCCACACTTAATTATTTGATTGTTTGATCACCAATTGAATACTATCTATGAATCTAGAGTTGAACTTAAAAGTAGGATTTCCTCATTGCACATAGGATTGAGTTGAGTAAGATCTTGAACCTGGGCATCGGGGAATAGATTCGCGGTTAGGATAGACATATACCTAATCTCGTTGCTTGGTTGATGTACAGGAATTATGAATGTGTTCTTGTTAGTTCTAATCTCATAGACATACATGCATTAGGTTAGCTTGAATAGGTGAGTAAGAACTCGACAGATTCTTATGAGCAATATTATCCCTGTTTACCAATAAATCAGATAAATTAATTAGTTAATTCAACCGAAGAATACAATAGGAATGTTAGATAGCCTATAACCCTAGATCGTTTTCCTCACATTGATAACATAAAATTCTTCTCTTCCTTTATTCATAATTCATTATTTGTTTTCTTTGTATTTTAATTAGATTAGAGTCATACACTTCTAGGTTAATTCTTATTTAGATAATTAGGATAGTCTAATTTATTTAATAGTTAATCGCAAGTCCTTGTGGGTTCGACATCCTACTTTTAATCACTTTATTACTTAACGACCGCGTATACTCGCGTTTGAGTTTGGCCGCAACACCCAAGTAATCATTTGCTACTGTAGTAGTGTCCCGACCAAAATCTCATCATAGAGATCGTGATGACACCTAATTCCTATGATTAGATAAGTGTAATAACCTGACTGGTCGTTTTGAGCATTTGCACTTCGCTGGGTTGTTTGAGGGCATGAGTAGCTCCATATGATGTATTACGACTTGTGTAAATCATCGATTTTGGTTTGAAGGTTATTCAGAATTGATTTGGAAGAACAATTCTCAACTAGGAAGCTTTAAGTTGGAAGAGTTGACAAAGTTTGACTTTTGTGAATTTGACCTCACAACGTAGTATTGATGGTTTTGTTAGTTTCGGATGGTGATTTTGGACTCGGGCGTATGCCCGGATTTTTATTTGGATGTTTCTAGAAGGTTTCAACACAAATTGGCGAAATTTGGAAATTTGAAGGTTTGGAAAGTTCATAAGTTTGACCGAGAGTTGACTTTGAGGATATTTGATTCGGATTGTGGTTTCGAGAATTTGAATAGCTTCGTTATGTCAATTGGAACTTGTGTGAAAATTTTGGATTCATTTCGAATCGATTTGCTATGATTTGGCACGAGTTATGGAAGTTGAAAAGTTCAAGCTCATCAAGCTTGATTTGGGGTTGCGATTTGTCATTTCGTTATTGCTATGTATGATATGAGGCCTCGAGTAGGTCTCTGTTGTGTTATGGGACTTGTTGGTATGTTTGGATGGGGTCCCGAGTGGCCGGGGTGAGTTTCAGACGAGGTTCAAATCATTTTCATTTCATGTTGCATTGCTGAAGTTTTTTTATTCTGGTGTTTCCGCATTTGCGGAAGAATGGACTTAGAGGTAAGTCTGCAGATGCGAACAATTGGCCGCAGAAGCGTAGCATGCTTGGTTGGAGATCATCGCAGATGTACAGGAGGAACCGCACCTACGAGTGCCTAGAAGCGAAAAAATTTCCGCATGTGCGAGGGTCAGCTGGTTAGCTGTGGTCACAGAACCGAAATAGTTACCGCAGATGCGACGATTTTTCCACAAATGCGGAAACCGCTAGGCATAAGCTATAAAAATTGAGGTTTTGGTTCTTTTATCATATTTTGAGATGCGAGACTCGGATTGAGGCGATGTTTGGAGCAATTTTCATCACAAGAATTGAGGTAAGTATGATACACTTGGTTTTGATCTTATTTCATGAATCTAACTTTGTTTTTGGCAATTGGTTGATGAGTTTTAAAGAGAAATTGGGGGTTTTAGCCTAATGTTTTATAATGTGAATTTTCGAGTTTTAAACATCGATTTGGAGTCGGATTTGAGTGAAACTAGTATGGTTGGACTAGTAACTAAATGAGTTGTCGGATTATGTTAGTTTCGTCAAGTTTCGAGTTGCAGGCTCAGGTTTTGACTTTTTAGCCGATTTTGGACTTTTGATTAAAGATTCAACATTTATCGATGGGTTTGTTTCCTTTGGAAATTTTTGATGTATTTGAGTTGCTTTTGGTTAGTTTTGAGTCGTTCACATGTCAACATGCGCGAGATGGCATTTTTGGAGCATCTCTTGGCTTGCTCGATATTGAAATTGGCTTGTTCGAGGTAAGTAACACTTCTAAACTTAGTGTTGAGGGTATGAAACCCCGAATTACGTGTTATGTGATTAGTGTTGAGGTGATGTACATGCTAATTGACGGGCGTGTGGGCGTGCACCGTGTAAGTTGTTACTTCTGTTATTTCTGTGGTATTGTGTAGTTACCTGATCTTATTTGTAACCATGAAATTTCGACGTATTTAAGTTATTGAGTTGTGACCCATATTAGAAATCATGTATAGGATACATGTTTATCTTGTTAGGGCCCACCGAGGTCATTTTTGTTGTTGAGTTATTTCCTTTCATTACATTACTTACTTGGTCATATGCATTCATATGCATATTATATCTTAGTCTCTGTTACCATTTATTGACGCATCATATCATCATTTTGGGCTAGTTTCATGGCATTGTGAGCTCGAGGGACGGGAGAAATTGATGGCTAAGTGAGGCCGAGGGCCTGAGTGAGAGTGGTATTATGGGATCGGGTTGCACGCGGCACCATGATATATTAATTATATTTATGGGATCGGGTTGCACGTCGCAACGGGTTTTACAGATTTATGATAGTGCTTGGGCTGAAGGAGCCCCTCCGGAGACTGCACACACCTCCGTATGCGCAGTTGATCATCTATATATATATGGATCGGGTTGCACGCCGGAACGGGCCTATATGGTTGTATGTGGATGGGGCTGCACACTGCAGTAAGTATTGTATAGTGTTGAGTAATTGAGTGTGCTGAGTATTGAGCATGGTGAGAGAGAATGCGAAACAGTGAGATTGAGTACTCTGAGAGTGTGCGTACATGAGTTCATGAGTGAGATGCATTGCATTTGACATGCGTACTTGAGATACACGCATAGGGATGCATTTCCCTCTGCTACCCGATTTTTGTGACATTTATGATTTTACCTTTATCTTGACATGTAGGTATAGAGATGTTCTTTCCTCATGCTACCTGAAAATGAAACATCTTATTTTTGGTTGAAAGGATTTTTGGGGGAAATCATCGTTTTCAAGCTTAACCGTATTTTTTCTTTGAAATTTCAGTAAAAGAATTGGGTTTTTACTGAGATACTTGAAAAACATGCTTATTTTCTGGAACTATGAACAAGCTGAGTATTCTATTTCTGAGATACTTTTTTTTGTTACTTGCACTATGTTGTTATTAATTGTTGTTGGCTATTGGTGTCAGACCCGACCTTTGTTCCAGCTCATCACTACTTTCAACATAAGGTTAGGTTTGTTACCTATTTAGTACATGGGGTCGGTTGTACTCATACTACACTTCTTCACCTTGCATGCAGATATTGGCTGCTGACGTTGCTGAGATCGACGGGAGCTGGATTTGAAGATGTACATGGTTTCCGATCGTAGGTGCCTCTTGTTCCTGGAACCCTTAGATTCATAACAATATGTTTATGTACATTTTGAACAGATGATGTATTTACTTCATACTAGCCGTGTAATGTTTATTCTTAGAAATTCATGATATGTACTACCAGTCTTTGGGGAATGTATAAGATTCATATAACTTCTTCTATTTAATTGTTTTATTAATTTCATTAGAATTGGACAATTGTTAGTTGGCTTACCTAGCTGGTTGGGTTAGGTGTCATCAGGATTAGTTGGATTTTGGGTCCTGACAATAATCTTATGACACCAATCAGAATATAACAACTTTAGAATTTAATAAAAGCTACAAAAAATAATTAAACATCCAAATATGAATACAATAAGCAACTTCCCAGAACCAGCAATACTAAGTCATAAGCTTTACATTGTGTGTACATGAATTCTAAAAAATACATCATACTTTTGATGACATAAACAGTAGAAAAATAAAGAGAATGGGGACTCCGGGGCCTGCGAATGAAGTGACATGTATACCTTCTTCAACAGCTTGGCACCACTCTCTAACATCCCATGTGATATAAGATACTGGATCTACACAAAGAATATGAAGAAGTGTAGTATGAGTATATTACAGTTGGTACTCAGTAAGTATCAAGACTAACCTCGGAGGAGTAGTTAAAAGGTTCAAGTCAAGACACTCATTAGTCAATTAATATATGCAGAATATCAAAGACTGGCAACAGGAAGAATATCAGAAAGCAGTAATTGTAACTCTCATAAGAAAAAGAGGTAATAATTTATAACAAGTAAAAGCTTAGTTTCAATAACGAGTCATCGAATAGAATCACATATGGAACATCGTGCTCACATTATCAATCACACTCACACAGAAAAGACCTCTTCCACAACATAAGTCACACACCACACGGCAAAGGCCGCGTGTCACAATATAAGTCACACTGGTACAACAAAGACCTCATGCCACCACGTGTATTATACCTGTGTCAGTTACCAATAACATGTTCAAGAGGAATTTATCTAGAATCAAATAAAGTAATGCGTGATAACAACTTTCTTTTTGTTCCAATTCGTTACGCTTCCAACAACTCAATAGAATGTGAGGTAAAGTAGCAACACTGAATGGTACTTCAAGAGACAGTAAAAGGTCAAAGGGTGATTCAAAGAAAAGTCAATGTGACTTTTTCAGGGTCCCACACAATGAAGAAGCGAGACTCATTCTTCTATTACCCTTTTTGGTCGATTATTACACATAGTATGAACTACGTGCTACAGTGGTCTTTCCTTAATATGACGCATGTGTATCATTCTAATATATATATATATATATACCGTAGAAATATTGGTCTACGCAACTCCAAATGTCTATTTGAGGTTTTCATTCTAACAATCCTCAAATCCAACTTCTTAGAAAAGCTTGCATCTTGCTTACAGAACAAGTCATAATGGGGTGGTAGAATTCATAAGTGATACTAGTTATCAAGATCGAAATTCACAAATAAACATGACCTCGTACTAAACAAGGTTTTATTATGTCTCATTCCCTCGTGTTTCTCAGTGTAAGAGGCGATTACTTAGGTGAGAGAGACAATCTTGTAACTTGTTCGACACACTTTATCAATAAAAAGAATCTTCACATGCATATGAGATATAAACTAAAATTCAAAAGCTAAATATTGAAGAACATATTATAATAATCAAAATATTTTACAAAACATAAACATGGTCATATCATTCGCAAACCTAGATCCATAATATATTTCTGAAAGAGGTCCCGAGATATCACCTTTGTAAATAGATCAATTATCATACTTTTCATAGAATGTACTATAAATTTATTTCTCCACTTGCTATGATGTCTCTCACAAAGTTATACTTGATGTCAATGTATTTTGTCTAGATATGATACTTAGAATCTTTTGTATATGCAATAGCCCTGGACTATCATAGTATAAAGCCATGAGACCCTGAGGACTTTTTGTAGTATCCAAATGCTAAAAGAATCTCTTCAACCAAATTACTTCTTGTATTGTAGATGCACAAGCTAAGAACTCAGTTTCCATTGTGGAAAGGTCTGTGCAAGTTTGTTTCTTGTTTTTCCATAAAATAACATGATCATTAAGTAAGAAAATATAGCAGGATGTCAAATTTCTATCATTTCTTGTCACCAGACCAGTTAACATTTGTATATGCTCAAAAATATTTTAGTATAACATAATGAATAATCTTCAATTTCCTTCAAATATCAAAATATTCTCTTCACGTCTCTCCAATGATTTCTTTCAAATTAGATTTATACCTGCTAAAATTGACACTACATCAAAGTAAATATCCGAACGAATACACATCGTAGCGTAAGTTAAGATCTTGACAACACATGAGTATGGATCCGAGACATTTTTTAATTTTCAATCTTTGGACACATTTCAAGGATTAAAGTTTCATCTCTCACTATAGGAGTATCTATGGGTTTGAAACTATTGATAAAGAAGCATTCACACTTTTATTTATATATGTTTCTTAAGATAGACTAGTAGTCAATGAAGTTGGTGAGAACCATAATGTCTCAGGTTCAAATCCCGACGGAGACGAAAAATACTTGGTGGGTAAAGTTACCTGGTACCTGTTGCTGGTGAGAGGTGACTTGTATCCTGTAAAATTAGTTGAGGTGCAGGCAAGCTGGCCCGGACACCACAGTTGTGGAAAAAAGATAGACTCAACATCTTTTTGGAGCGGTCTCTTTGGATATTAACTCCAAGGATATAGTCTTCCTCATCCATATCTTTCAGGTCAAATAATTTTGAAAGCAATGTCCTAATAGTTTTCAAATATTCAATATTATTCCTGGCCAATAAAATATTGTCCACATAATGGGAAAGAATTACAAATATTGCATTATAATTCTTTACATATATGCAATGGTCTTTACTGATCATGGTAAAATTATACGGGATTACTTCTTTGTGATTTCTCAAATACCACTGCTTTTAAAGATTGCTTCAGGCCATAAATAAATATTTTCAATTTATAGACTTTTTTTTCTTGGCCTTTAACGACGAAACCTGCAAGTTGTTCTATATAGATCTCCTCGTTTAGTTATACAATGAGAAAATCTATCTTTACATCCATTTAGTATAATTCTAGATTCAAATGTGCAACAATAGCACAAAGTAAGTACATTGAGGTAAACTTCACATCTTGTGAAAATATTTACTCATAGGTGTTCAGGCCTTGACAACAGATTTGTGAGATTTTATATTTTCGAGTCGAGTGGAGTTCTTTCTTGTGTTATAGTATAGTTATCTTTGTTAGAGAGTATCAAGGTTCGCCACTCTGATGATTCTCATTTGTTGGTGTTTAAGGACGGTGCATAAGGGACAAAGAAAGTTGTGATTGGAGATGATAATGTTATGCGACTTTAGGGTCGGATTTGTGTTCAAAATGTTGATTGCTTGAAGGAGTTGTTTCTCCAGGAGACCATTATTTGCGGTATTCTATTCATCTAGGAGTCACAAAGATGTATCGTGATTTTAAGAAGCATTATTGTTGGCGGAAGATGAAGAAGGTCATTATTGGGCATATTTCACATTGTATGAACTGCCAATAGGTTATGCATGTATAGCAGAACCAGGTAGTTTGCTCAGAGGTAGTTTATACGAGAGTTAAAGTGGGAGCACATTACAATGGACCTTGATAGGATTACCATGGACTTTGAGGATGTTTTATACTATTTGGATCATTGTTGACAAATTAACAAAATCTGCACATTTCATTTTAGTGGTGACTTCTTACACTTCAGCAAAGTTGGCTCTAATCTACATCGGAGAGATCATGCGTTTGCATAGTATACCGATTTATATCATTTTAGACTGTAGCACTTAGTTCACATCACACCTTCGGAAAGCTATGTAGGAAAAGTTTGGCATGCAAGAGGAGTTGAACACTGCAATTCACCTGAAGATGGATGGCTAGTCCGAGAAGACTATTAAGATCCTTGAGGATATGTTGAGAGCATGTCTCATTAATTTTGAAGGCCATTAGGATCAGTTACCATTGGTAGAGTTTTCCTACAACAACAACGTCCAACATTATGGTGTTGTACAAGGCTTTATATGGTATGATGTGTCGTTCTCCTATTGATTGCGTTTAATCTTGGTGAGGCTAGGATGTTGCGTACGAATGTGGTTCATGATTCCTTAGATAAGGTGAAGTTGATGTAGGATCATCTTCAGACACTACAGAATAGGTAGAAGAGTTACACAGATAAAAAGGTCTGTGATGTGGCTTTTATGGAGGGTGAGAAGGCACTTTTAAAAGTTTCACGTATGAAAGATGTGATGATATATAGGAAGAAGGAAATGTTGAGCCCGAAGTTCATAGGTCCATTTGAGGTGTTAAAGAGAGTTGGGGAGATTTGTTATAGGCTTGCATTGCCTCCCAGCCTAGCAGAGTTACATATGATATTTCATATTTTGATGCTTCAGATTTATCATGAAGAAAAGTTGCATGTACTAGACTTGAGAAGGATGCAACATGATGAGAAGATGACTTATCCAGAAAGGCAAGTTCGGAAATTGAGATTTTAGGATATTTTTTCTGTGAAAGTACTTTGGAAAGGGAGACCGACTAGGGAGGCCACTTGGGAGTCCAAGTCTGATATGAGGAGTAGATATTCGCATCCCATTTGCACTTCAGGTACATTTCCTTTCTTTTATAGGTGGAGAATATAATAACCCGATAGGTAGTTTTGAGTTCTAGATTTTCATTTTGTTATTTAAGGCCTTGAATAACATCATTTGATGTTTTATGACTTGTTTGCGTGGTTCGTTTCTGTTACCGAAAAGTTTTGATATTTTTTGAAAGGGAAACTATAATTCTAGACCTTTTACGTTGTTGGATTTGAGCACAATCGATGTTCTTCATAAACAACCTCGAATCGATATTTTTACGATTTCGGTATATTCGTATGATAATTTTAGACTTGTACAATATCTGGTTTGGATCCCGAGTGACCTGAGGCCATTCGACGATTATAGTTTGAAGCTAGAGATTTTACTATATGAATTCTTGAGTTTTGATGTTTGATTCTTGATTTTTGATGTTGTTTTAATGTCTTTCGCTACGAGCAAGTTTATGTAGGTTATTATACCTGAACAAATGTTTGGTATGGGGCCCAACTCAGGTGAGTTTCAAATTATTTTCTGACTGTTTTTCGAATATTTTCTATTGGTGGTGTTGTGGTCATAGCATTTTCTATGACTAGCTCACAAATGTGAGGTTAGCATTTGCGAATGCTAACTTGCGTTCGAGGTTTGGGAAGGGGATGAGCTTTGTAATTGCGGAGCTGAGATCACATTGTCAATGTCTACAATTGCGGACCTCCAATAACATTTTCCACTTTAATGACTCATGTGACCTTTCACATTTGCGACAACTTGTTTTGATTTGCGAGATTCAGAATTGCAAATAATAGTTTGCAATTACGATAAGTACAACTGGGTAAAGGGGGGGGGGGGGTTTCCATGATTACCTCATTTTATTCCAATTTTGAAATATATACTTTGTTAAGAGGAAATGTTTTAGAGGATTTTCTTCCCAACTTCAGGGTTAGTAACTTTAACTTAATTTTTTATTACTTTCCATTATTTTCCATAGATTTTCGTCCCTAAATCTTGGATTTCGTAGAGTAGAAATAAACTTTTTGGGTAGTAACTTAAGATATAAATTTTTGGAGATGTAGACCTCGATCTAAGGTCGGATATTGAAACAAATCATAAATTAGACTTGGAGATGAATGGATAACTGGGATTGGATCTTTATTTCAGATCTCGATCAAGTGCGCCCAAGTTGAATTTTGTTGACTTTTTTAGATATGTTAAAGATTGAACCTTTTTAGTATTAGGAGGATTCCTTAAGCTTGTTTTGACTTAGTTGAGTATTATTTGATTAGATTCGAGTTATTTTGAGGCTTTTCCTAAAGGAAAAATGGTATTGAATTATTAATTTATTACGAAAAGAGATTAGTATCATGGTTAACCTTTATTTGAGGGAATTATATTGCAAATTTTGTACTTGCTATGTGCTAAATGTATTGGGGTGGCATGTATGCATAGTGACGAGTGTATATGTGTAGTTATAGGTTAAAGCATGCAGGTACAAGTATTTTATTCATGTCTTTGTTTATTTTTCGTGTTATTGTCTTATGCCAGGTTGGATTGTGAGATTACTTGATAATTTACATGATATTGTCCATGTTTGGGGCTTTTTTGGGATACATGAGCGAGATAACTCTTGAAATATTGATTTGTCTATCATGTTCGTCTTTTCCTTGGTATACTATGCTTACTCGTTTTCTCTACGGGATTATGTTATGATCTTTGTCATGTTTGTTGTTTGTTTGGTGTTTTCATGTGGTTTGGTATTGAGATTAGATTGGGTTGCACGTCATAACGGTACATTAATTGGATGGGGCTGCATGCCGCTAATATATTAATTGGATCGAATTGCACGGTGCAGTGATATATTAGTATGATCAGGTTACGCGCCCCAACAGATATGATTCCTTAAGCTTATTTTTTGGATGTTATATCTCCTATATGGTGTTCACGTCATAAGGCTATGTCGTGTTATTATTTTTGTGAGCCTTGTTATTTATTATCTTATTGGTCTTATACTTCTATTCGTCTTTCTATTGCTATTGCTTTCTGTTATTACTTGCACATGTTTATAAGTAAGTGTCTTATCATAGTCTCGTCATTATCTCATCCAGGTTAGGCTCGATACTTACTAACTACAGTTGGTCGATTGTACTCATACTATATTTTTTCTCTTCTTGTGCAGATTCATGTGTGGGTCATAGTGGTGTTCAAAGGGGTGACTAGCTTAGACATCTGAGAGACTCGAGGTAGTATTGCACACCCGTTCGCATACTCTGGATTTTCCTTCTTATCTTTACTATATTTAATTGTAACAAACAATATTCTACTTCATTTCAGTTTTTGTATTTAGTACTCTTAGAAAATCATTTACTGAGTGACACCAGTCTTGGGATGTTTATGACTGTTATTTTGGTTTTAGAATTGTTGTGTACTGATCATATTAGGGGGGCCGCTTTTTGCGCTCGACACATGTTAATCTAGGCATGCTAACATACGCTGGTAACTGAAAAAGATGAACCCATAACCAACACAAAGGGGGTCGTCCGGCGACTATGTCGGAGGCGATGGTTACACCGGCGACTGGAATCCAACAGAGGAAAATTCCACTGACTTTTGGAAGTTTCCTACCTTCGAAGTATCAATCAATTCGAGAGGAGAGTGAAATTGAAGCAGAATTGGATGATTCAAATCAAAATTCCCCTGAAAGGGGAGGTAAAGAGCAAGTGAACAAGGAAATTTATTAGATGCGGCGACTCCAATTCTCTAAAATTGGCACTAATAAGCAACTAAGAACTATGGTGGAGAAGGAGTAGACTGAGCGAGGTGAAGGACTAGAAAACAATCGTGCTTCTCAAATGGAAAAACCATTTACCTATGTTCCTCCATCAATGAGGGATGGTAAGTTAGTGGTGAAGATTGTAGCAGATGATATCAAATCGCAAGAGGAACTGTGGAATTCTGCATTGATAGGATATGTACTTGGAGACACACCATATGCTCGATCAATGGACAACTAGGTCACTACCGTATGAAAATTTGTTGCAAAGCCTAAGATTCTGTATCATGAAGAAGGATACAAGATTTTCAAATTCCAAACAATAGAGGATAGAGACTTGGTCTTGCATGCTGGCCCATATACATATCATAATAAACTGTTCATTCTAAAAAACTAGGAAATTGATTTCTACTTTGACCCATAATGCTTTAACACTATTCCATTGTGGGTGAAGTTCCCAAGTATACCAGTGGGTTATTGGTCTCCTGAAGCATGAAGCAAATTGGCTGGTGGAGTAGGGAAGCCAATGTATACAGATAAAATAACTTATGAAATGGAGAGGATTTCTTATGCTCGAGTGTTGGTTGAAACATATGTTTCTTAGCCCTTGTCAGAATGTATTGAGCTTGATACACCTTTTGGGGTGTTCCAGCAACAAGTGACATATGATTGGAGACCAAAGTTTTGTGTAGATTGTATAAAATTTGTCCATGATGCAGAGAACTACAGAAGAATTAGTCCAGAAACTAGGGAGGAATCTTACCAGGAAGTAGCCATGAGGAAAAGAAGAAGGAACATAAAGAAGAACCTAGTATGGCAAGCAAACGAACCAGACAACGATCAGGGGATGCAACGATATGGAGCTCAAACTAAAAATGCAGAGGTAGAGGCACAACACAATGCCTCCCAAAATATAGAAAAGAACCATAGTATGCAACAAAATGAGCACGAAATTAGCACAAGAGCAAAAGGCAAAATCAAAGTTGTATAAGAATTTACTCAAAGTTAACCTATGATGGTGCAGAAGGTAAACAAATTTGTTGTGCTAATAATTGAGGAACCTAACACTACAGGGGGAGGACCTGTATGTGTACATAGGGTGGAAAAACCCCCATGATTGTGTGTACCTGGAACATTAGAGGGCTGAATAAACTCTCAAAACAGAAAGAGTTGAAGCACTTTCTGGAAAGACAAAAAATAGATCTCATGGGATGTGTGGAAACTAGAGTTAAGGAAGGGAAAGCAAAGAAAATTCTGCAGAGAGTAGCTAGAGGGTGGAACTACTGCTGCAACTATAACACAACAGTAAATGCTATAATTTGGCTTCTATGGAAGGATAATATCAATGTAGAGATACTATCAATAAAGGATAAATATATTCATTTCTCAGAGGAAAGTTCAAGCTAGTTTACTACAGAATTTACTATGGTGTATGCTAAAAATCCATTTCAACAAAGGGAGGATCTATGGGCTGAATTACAACAGTTGGGAGCACAAATCAGTAATACATGACTTCTATGTGGTGATTTCAATAATGGACTAACCATTGAGGATAGAATTGGGCAACCAGTTATAGCAAGGGAAATTCAAGGTTTTCAGGAACTACTAACAAACCTACAGTTGACCCCCCATAAGGTCAACAGGCAGGAACTTTACGTGGTGCAACAAACAGCATGTGGAACGCAGAGTATATAGCAAAATAGATTGGGCACTGGGAAATTTTCAATGGTTGCAGCAGTATGGACATATAGAGGCAGATTTTCTAAGCCCAGGAGTATCTGATCATTCCCATGTGATACTGAGATGTGGAAAGAAGAGATGTATGCATCCAAATCCATTTACGTTATTTGTAAATATAATGGAACACCCTGAGTTTCATACACGATTAAGAAGGGCATGGGAACAGAATCAGGGTACTGATGCTATGGAAAATGTTAGTAGGAAGCTACAGGAGTTGAAACATGAACTGAAAAATGTGAATTAGTATATGGCTTCTTATGCACAAACGTTGAATCAAGCTAAACAACAGCTGGAGATTGTGCAAGCCAACATAAATATTCAACCTTTCTGCCAGAACGTTTGATCAGGAAAAAGAGATACTAGCTGAAATCGATAAGTCGAGCAATATTGAAGAGCAAGCACTTAGACTGAAATCTAGGGAAAATTGTATTATGTGTGGAGACAGCAACTTAAAGTACTTTCATTCTCAATGGAAGATCAGACAGAGCAAGAACACAATCACATCCATATATACAGAAACAGGTATCAAACTCACAGATCTAACACAGGTGGAATCAGAGTTCATTATTGTTTTCAAAGGACTAATGGGTAATTGCAGTGGAGAGATCAAATGTCCAAAATCAAAAGTCATCAAAAAAGGACCAGTGTTAAATAGAGATCAGTAACTACAGATAATGAGGCCAGTGACATCTCCAGAGATAGACATAGCCATCAAAGATATGCCAACAAACAAAGCTCCAGTTATAGATGGGTTCCCTATTGAGTTCTTCACAAGAAACTGTGACTTAGTGAAAAATGATATATATGCTGCAGTAGAGAGTTTTTTTGAGACAGGAAAATTTCAGAAGAAGGTGAACTGTACAACTATCACTTTGATTCCTAAGGTAAACTCACCATCTCAGGTAAAAGACTATAGACCTATTGCATGTTGCAACACTTTGTACAAAATCATTGCAAAGGTGTTACAACTGAGAATTAAGAAGGTGATTGGGAACATAGTAAGTCACTCACAATCTGCTTTTATAGAAGAAAGGAGTATCATTGACAACATCTTATTCAGTCATGAACTATTCAAGGGATACAATAGAAAAAGGGTATTGCCTAGGTGTGTTATGAAAGTGGGCCTTAGGAAAGCATATGATACTATAGACTGGAGATTCTTGAGAAGAATGCTTAGTGATCTTGGATTTCCATTCAGATTCATTGAATGGATAATGGAGTGTGTCACAACTGGTTCATACTCTAGTGCTAAATGGAGGCCTTACCAAACCTTTCCAAGGACAAAGAGGAATCAGACAAGGGGACTCTATGTCCCCTTACCTCTTTGTAATTGCTATGGAGTATTTGAATAGGTAAATGATGCTACTAGAAGAGAATAAAGACTTTAATTTCCATTCTAGATGCAGGAAACTGGGAATAATACACATCTGCTTTGCAGATGATTTGCTCCTGTTCTGTAGGGCATACGTTGAATCCATCACGTTACTTTAAGGGGTGTTTTAGGAATTCTCTGCAGCTTCTGGATTACAAACAAACAAGGACAAAAGCTCTATTTACATGTCATGGGTTGATGAAGATGAAAAGCAGGCTATCCTGAGTACATTGGGTTTTGAGGAGGGAACTCTCCCTTTTAGATACTTAGGAGTGCCACTATCATCCAAAAAACTAATTGTGCAACAATGTTTTCCCCTAATTGAGATGATAACAGATAGAGTAAGGTGTTGGTGTGCAAGGCTACTATCTTATTCTGGCAGGCTTCAACTGATAAAGTCAGTTTTGTTTGGCATTCAAACATACTGGGCTCAAATATTCATACTCCCTAAGAAAGTCATGAAGATGATATATGCAGTTTGCAGAACTTTCTTATGGACAAGAGAAGCAACTATCACAAAGAAAGCTCTAATAGCTTGGGAACAGATTTGTAGGCCTACATCTGTAGGGGTATTGAATGTCATCAACTTATGCATTTGGAATAAGGCTGTTGTGATGAAACAATTATTGGCAGTTGCAATGAAAAAGGATTGTCTGTGGATAAAATGGGTCCACAATTACTATATCAAAAAGCAGGATTTAGAACACATGCCTACACCTAAGAATGTAGCTTGGGTAGTCAGGAAAATCATTGAGACAAAGGAAGACATGAAGAGGCAGCCTATGCAGGGATCCTTGTGTGATCGACTAAAGATGCTAGAGCTGCAAGAACAATTCTCAATCAAGCAGACCTATCTTATGTTGATGCCCCAATATCAGAAAGTCCATTGGAAAAGCATAGTTTTGCAGACAAACATTCATCCCAGATTCAAATTCATGCTATGGTTGGCTGCACATGAAAGACTATCTATTGTGGATAAACTAAGTAGAATTGGAATAGGTGCCACAGGATTGTGTAGTTTGCAAAGTTGCTACTGAAACATTACAACATCTATTTTTTGAATGCCCAGTTACCATCAGAGTTTGGACCAGATTACTGTTATGGCTAGGCATGAAAAGGAGCATAAAGGGATGGAAAGATGAGCTTACTTGGGCAAGCAAGATGGATAGAAAGAAGACAGGAAAATCTGCAATCACTAGCTATGTGTTTGCTATGCTCATATACACTATATGGAGGGAGAGGAACATGATTCGTTTCCAGCAAAGTGTCTTTGAGGAACACAAAATATGCAGAGAAATTGTCCTACATGTGCACAAAAGAGGCAGAAGACAACCTAAGTGGCAACAAACATTACATAGTTTAGACAGATTTGCTTAGTTGTTTATGTAATGAACTGTTTAGTTTTTCTTTTGATTAGTAGCAATGCCTAGTTGGTTAGTAGGAACAAATGTAATTGTAATGTAGGATGAGTCTACAGTTAATGGATTGTAGCTGGTCAACAGTTACACGGCTATGTACATATATACATTTGATTAATACAATTTGAGTTTAATAAAAGAATAGAATTGTTGTGTATTACGAATCTTTTACCCTTATAAATGATATTATGAAGTTATATATTATTTTATTTTTAGTTATTGTTAAGTGTTAGCCAACCTAGTGTCACAACCCCTTTTTTTCCTCCCTAGGATGTTGTGACGGCACAGTCTCTAAGACTAGGTAAGCATAAAAAATATACATAACATCTGAATATCAATCCGAAACTCAAATCTTACATCTGAAATAAATAAAATTACAATTCAAAATGTTTACAACTCCCCGAACACGGTAGAAATAAGTCACAAGCTTCGAAGATAAACGCTAAGTGTCCCTATACATCAGAGTCCAAGGAAAAACAACATACTAAGGATAGAGGGGGACCCTAAGGTCCACAGAGACGGGCATATGTACCTTGAAGTCTCCACGCACAAGCTATGTCATGGGCGGCTTTCCATCCATGCCCCATGACCCCTTGGACGCGCCCCGTGGCGTCCTAGCAAGCCTCCCAACGCCTAGCGCCACGGACGACCCCGTGGTCTTGGCCGCTCCAAGTGACATGCGCGCAAGTGCCTCTGTCGCCCCACCAATTCCCCTCGCTAGCGCCCAGCCGCAAGCAGCTGCCAACAGCG
>MDKH01042932.1:0-27968 GCA_005239495.1 Nicotiana undulata
CGGTTGGCTAGCCTGGTTCCACGACAGGCGCCATCACAACCCGGAAACGGGTCGTGACAGAACCGATCCAACCTCCACAAAGCATCGGCAAACATAGCTTCCCCCCCCCCACCCCATTGCATGTGCCACAATACCCGGCTGAGCTTCCCCAACTGTTTGAGGTGCTGGAGTCTGGAACATAGAAGCTAACTGCTCTGGTGTGCGGGTAGCAGGAGTCTGGGCCCCTCCCCCAGCCTGAGAGACAGCTGGTGCTGTAGGAAGTAGACCGGCCTGAGCCACGCTCTCCATAAGGCCCACTAAGTGAACCAGAGCGTCCTGAAGTACCGGGGTGGCAATGAACCCCTCTGGGACCTAAGCTGGTCCAACTAGAACCGTGTGAGCAGGAACCTCACAGGCAAAATATACCTGTGGGTCCTCTACTAGAGATGCTGCTCTGGGTTGAGCCCTGCCCCGGCCTCTAATACGGCCTCGTCTTCTAGTACGACCTCAGCCTCGTCCTTGGCCCCTCGTAGGAGCTGCAATAGGAGGATCGGGCTGCTGATCGGTAGATGAGGAAGCACGCGTTCTCGCCATCTTCGAGAGAATAGAATAGAAACTCAGTTAACATTTAGAATTCAAATCACACGACAGAGAAGAAAATATGTGAAGTTATTCCTAACTTTGCAGCGTCTTGGGATAAGTACAGACGTCTCCATACCGATCCCTCAGACTCTACCAAGTTTGTCCGTGAATTATGAGACATAAGCAACCTAGTGCTCTGATACCAACTTGTCACAACCCGAAATCCCACCGTCGGGACCGTTATGGAGTCTAACGTTGAAACCCGCTAGACAAGCCAACGTTACCAATCATTCTAATATATTTCCTTATTACTTAGTAATTTAATAGTGAAACATAATAATAAGAAATCTAAGTGCGGAGGAAATGAAATCTAACAGTTTGATTAAACAGTATTACACAAATCCTTTGTATTAATTCCCCCAAAATATGGTGTCATAGTTTTCACGGACTGTCTATGATTTACTACAAATATCGGTCTAAATAAATAAAGAGCTACTATCTCGGAAATACAAGAAAAGACAGGAAAATAGAAAGATAAAGGAGGTGACGCCAGGGCCTGCGGACGCCTGCAGGACTACCTCGGTGTCGCCTGTGGACTGAAGGATACTCCCTCGATCAGTGCCCACCGGGTCCGGTACCGTAATCTGCACAACATAAAGAAGTGCAGGTGTAGCATCAGTACAATCGGCCCCATGTACTGAGTAAGTGCCGAGCCTAACCTCGGCGAAGTAGTGACGAGGCTAGGACACGAAAAACAATGAGCACCTGTGCAATTCAATAATATATAACAGAAATGACGACAGGAAATAAACAATTAAGTACAGAGGAACGGAGAAAAATGTACTAGGGATCAAGGGGAAGAACAATACTGAATAACTGAACAAGGCAACAGTATGAACAAATAAATGTCAACAGGAGACAACAACATAGGGCAAATATGTACACGGCATCACCCTTCGTGCTTTACTCTCATCCTTACCAAAACAAGTGCACGCCATCACCCTTCGTGCTTTTACTCTCATCCTCACAATGCAATGAATAAATAAAAGGGCACGTCATTATCCTTCGTGCTTTTAAATGAAAATAATGGCACAGCATCACCCTTTGTGCTTTTACTCTCATCCTCACAATGCAATAAATGAATACACGACATCACCCTTCGTGCTTTACCCTTTTCCTCACCCAAACAATATCAAGAACAACAGTTTGGCAAGGAAAATCAATAACATGTATCATAATCACAACATCTCGGCAAGGGAACAACAGTAGAAACAAATACCGTCATGGCAAGGGACACATCTATAACCAATCTTGGTCAAGTGTAAAACTTAACAAAATAATCCTCAACCGAACAATTAATCAACAGTGTTCACAACCAAGTGTTTCCAACAATTGAATATCCTCCAAAATGAAATCTACTTCATAACACAATAAATAACAAGAAAAACACATATATCGTAAAGACCGACTCACGGGCATGCTTGACAACAATGCATAGGTACTCGTTACCTCACATATACATTGAACATGGGATAAACTCGTAGCACATATGACTCAACACCTATTCCCTCAAGCTAAGGTAAGGCCAAACACTTACCTCGACTCCAAGAATCCAAATCAAGCCTCTAGCACCGCTTTTCCTTTTGAACCCGACTCCAAATCAATCGTATCTAGACATAACTGATCCAATAACATCAATAAATGCTAAACAATTCAATTCCAATGCTTAATTATAGAATTCCCAACATTCTTCCCAAAAATCCCAAAATCGACCCGGGCCTGCTTGGTCGAAACACAATGTTCGGACCAAAACCCGATCAACCATTCCCTCACGAGTCCGAATATATAATTTGTTTTGAAATCCGATTCCAAAGTGAGGTCAAATTCCAAAATAATCAAAGCCTAATTCTACCAAAATCCCTAATTTTCTATCTTAAATCCCATGTTTTTAGGCCTAGAATATAATGAATGTTAAGAAAAATGGAAGGAAACAAGTCAAAGATCACTTACCTAAGAGGTTATGGTAAGGAAATGCTTCAAAAATCGCCTATGGGGTTTGGAGAAGATGAAGTTTATGAAAAATGGCCAAATTCCAGTAATATATTATGTTTTTGACTTTTAAAATGACTGGGCAGATTTCTTCTCCGCGTTCGCGGGCCCCAGGCTGCATTCGCAGAGGGTTGGTGACACAGGCCTATGCGTTCGTGGTGCTTGGGCCGCGTTCGCATAGGGTAAGACTCACCCCCGCCCCCAAAACCCCTCATAGGCTGTGCGTTCGCGACCTATATGGTGCGTTCACATAGTTGTCTCAGGCCTACTCTCCGCGTTCGCACTGAGCAAAATCTACCCTGACCCCCAGACCCCACACAACCCTGTGCGTTCGCATTCACTTGAGTGCGTTCGCATAGGGTAATTCTCCTGGACACCAGCAATAGTCATAAAACACTAGATTTTTAGCCTAAAAATCACCCCGACGCCTATCCAAAACTTACCCGAGCCCTCGGGGCTCAAAACCAAATATGCAGACAACCTCACACTACTAGAAAATGGGCCTATTGTAAGAGTTTTTATGTAACGGTTATAGAACCGTTGCCATAGAACTTCTATAGCAACGGTTATAACCGTTCCAATAGATGTTGGATGATAGCAACACACATTAGAGATCAAACCGTTCCAATTGTAATAAAATTGTGGCTAAAAATGTTTTTCCGGAACGACTTTGTAAACCGGCACAAATGACCTGTTTATGGGAACGGTTATTTGGAAAAAATTGTTATTGGAACGGTTCATTTTTCCTCATCGTTATTCCCTCCTAAATTTTGCTAAACCCGCCAATAACAATCCCTATTTCTTTCTATTCTAATAAAATATAAATATAAAATTATAATTTATATTTTATATCATATAACTCGCCTCCCCAAACATCAGAACCCACCAAACCTAAGACCATCGATATATCCAAACCTTCTCTTCTTTGCCATACCCTAAGAGAAAGTACCAAATCTGAAAATTAGGTATGAGATCTGAAATTTTCCTCTTATAAACACAGAATGGTTTTATAGGGCTTGCATCTGAGCTTTTGCAAAAATGAAGTGAATGAAATTGCTGCTTAGAACCCAAAATTATCAAGTATTGCGAATCCAAAATTGAGACTTATAGGACGTCCCAAATTGCTGCTTTTAACCCACTTGGACGTCCCTCTGCTGTTTGATTCCCAAATTGCATTTCGATTTCTCGACTACTCGACTACTACTTGAAGCTCGATTTCTCGACTGCTCGACTACTGCTTGAATCCAAAAATTGGGAAAAGATGAAAGGAAAAATTTGCTACTGGGAATAACAATACAAATAGGTACTCCTTGAACAACCACTTTCGTGATTTGTGTTTCATATTTCATGAGTTTTCTTTACAAATTCTTGATTTTGCCTTATGATGGGGTTTAATTTTCAATGTGAGTAGTTGTTCTCTATAGTTGAAGATTTGGTTGTATTTGGGGGTTCAATATTTGGGTAAATAGGGAGTATACTGCTACTACCTCTTTCGTCATTTTTTCGTTTTTTTTTTAATTTCTCAATAGCAGATTTGTCGAACTGTAGAATTCTTCTTTTACAGATTTGTCGATTTGTCGAGGTGAAATCGTTGCTGGTAGCTAAGGAAAAAGTCGTTAATGTAAGTAGTTTTTAATTTGAATTTTGGATGATTAAATTTACTGGCAGTGTACTTGTATACTTTTTATTTAAGATTTTTTATAATTTTAATTTTCTCTGTATTTTCTTCCTTACCCATTCTCAAGGCTACTCCTCGGGTAATCTGATGAAGGAATTAATCTTCCAGAAATTTTTCTTGGTCAAGGAGCATTATTGTCTTATCATTTTAGTTATTGGCAAAGAAAACTTTGTTTATTCAATTTCCAGTGGAAGGCGACATATATGTTGTCTAGACTCTAGGTGAAAGTTTCTTGCTTTTATAGTAATTTGTTATTTTTCAAACTCTAGTATTACAGAGAATAAGTCTTACACTGTAGAACTGGTAAAACAGGATTGGCTGGAAGAGGAAATAAGGATCTGATTTCATTATTTGTGTGTATATATATTTGTTATCTAAATTCGCATTACTTTCTAACAACCAACAAAAGGAAAGTGGACATTCAATTTGAGTCAGAGGGAGAAAGTTTAACTAGAATGTACTAGTAAGTTTGGTGGGTAGTCTCCTTGAGAAATAAAGGAATGGGAGAAATATTTTGATATATGTTAAGTGTTATATAATCGTCATATTTATATACAATGTTTACATATACCTAAAGCCTTCTTATCAATGTGTGCCGAGGGTCTATTGCATACACACTACCCTCCCCAGACCCCGCGGTCTGGGATAATATTGGGTATGTTGTTTTTGTGGTTGTTGTACTTATAAAATGTTCCATGTGAACACCTTTTGTGGTTTATTTTGAACTTTCGTTGATACGAAGAACGAATCTCTTCTCTAATGATTTTATAGCTCTTTCTCAATGCAAGAATTGCTTTACTATTTGCAATTCCTTGAGTTCATCCCCTTTAAGTTTTGGTCAAAGTCAAATTAGTATGTACCTTGGTTTATTGAGTTAATTCTTGATTTACTTTTGTCGTATAGGATTCTCATGGATAAAGTAGATAAAAGTTGGATGCATCTTTTAAAATGGACGGATGAGTATATCCGTGGAGTGAATGATTTCCTTGATAAGGCATTTGAACGAGCTTCCCAAGGAAATGAAATATTATGCCCATGCAAAAAGTGCATTAATCACTATTGGCATTATAGAAATGTGGTAGAGGATCACTTGGTCGTTAATGGCTTTGTTGATGGTTACACCGAATGGGTTTTCCATGGTGAAGTATTTTCCTCTAGAATTACACCTCGTCAAAGAAATAATGATGAAGCTTCTAACATGCATGATGATATTGATGGATTACTTCATGATACATTCAGAAATGTAGAAGGTGAGACGATACAAGAAGAAGGGATGAGAGAGGCTCTATCTGAAGATGCTAAGAGATTTTTTAAATTATTAGAGGAAGGGAAACAAGAATTATATCCAGGGTGTGAAAACTTCAATAAACTGAGTTTCACCATCCGGTTGTACTTGTTTAAGTCTTTGCATGGGTTGAGTAATGTAGCCTTTTCAGACTTGTTAGAGTTACTAAAAGAGGCATTTCCCTTTGCTAAGCTGCCAGAGTCTTTCAGCAAGGCTAAAAATATGATAAAAGATATGGGTCTTAATTATGATAAAATACATGTATGCCCTAATGATTGCATGTTATTTTGGAATGACAATGCAAAGGCCGATAATTGCTCTGTTTGTGGGTCTTCTAGATGGAAAAGTTATAAACGTGCCTTGACTAATGCAAGTTCTAAAGTTCCTGCAAAGGTTTTAAGGTACTTTCCCTTGAAGCCTAGGCTCCAGAGGATATTCATGTGTCCTGAAACAGCTATTGCAATGAGATGGCATGCTAATGAACGACCTAATGATGGGAATTTGAGGCATCCTGCTGATGGAGAAGCTTGGAAGGATTTTGGTTATCTACATCCCGACTTCTCCAAAGATCCACGTAATGTTAGGTTGGGTCTTTCAAGTGATGGCTTCAACCCATTTCGAACCATGAGCATTTCTCATAGAACGTGGCCTGTCATGTTAATGAAAAAGCCAAAATATATCATGTTGTCAATGATCATTCCAGGTCCTTCATCTCCAGGAAATGATATAGATGTTTACTTACAACCACTTATTGCGGAATTGAAGGAACTATGGACACTGGGATAGAAACATATGATGCTGAGACAAAGCAAACATTTCAAATGCGTGCAGCCTTGTTGTGGACAGTTAGTGATTTTCCAGCATTAGCTATGCTTTCAGGATGGAGCACCAAGGGTTGGCATGCCCCACTTGTAATTATGACACATGCTCTCTATATCTCAAACACAATCATAAGATGTGTTATATGGGTCATCGAAGATTTTTGCCTCATGATCATCCTTTGCGGAAAGATAAGAAGTCATTTGATGGTAAGGAGGAACATAGACCTGCACCTACTCCTTTGTCGGGTGTAGAAGTGTTTCAAGAGCTGCTTGAATTCAACAATATTTTTGGAAAGGGAAAAAAGAAAAGACCTCGGGATTACAAGGGTCCATGGAAAAAAAAGATCTATTTTTTTTGAATTGCCAAATTGGGCGAATAACAAATTGAGGCACAATCTTGATGTGATGCACATCGAGAAAAATATATGTGACAGTTTAATTGGGACTTTATTGGAAATGGAAAAAAAGTCACAGAATCATGTAAATGCTCGCTATGACTTACAAGAAATGGGGATACGAAAGGAGTTACAACCAAGAGAAGATGATGATGGAACAGTGAGTTTGGCTAAAGCTTGTTTCTACATGAAACCAAAAGAGAAAAGTTTGTTTTGTACCGTCATAAAAAATGCCAAGTTACCAAAAGGTTGTGCTTCAAATATTTCAGAACGCGTGCAAGTGAAGGAGATGAAAATATCAGGGTACAAGAGTCCCGATGCTCATTTTTAATGCATTACTTGCTCCAGGTTGCTGTTAGAAAGACGTTGCCCAAGAACGTTTCATTGGCCTTGATTAGGTTGGGTAATATTTTTAGATCCATATGTAGTAAGGTCATAAGGCGAAGAGATCTTGAAAAAATGAACTCTGAAATTGTTGAAATAAATTGTGAGCTTGAAAAGATTTTTCATCCAACAGTTTTCGATATAATGACACATTTGCATGTTCATTTGGTGAATGAAATTAAGCTTGGGGGTCCAGCTCATCTTCGTTGGATGTATCCCATTGAGAGGAACCTATGTAAATACAAGGCATTTGTTCGTAATTGATCTTGTCCAGAAGCATCGATAGCAGAGGGATTTTTGGAAGAAGAGGGTTTGACTTTTTGTTCAAGATACCTACATGACAGCATGAAGATAAGATTCAGTAGATACCCAATTGTAGATGATGAGTGCCCTCAAAATTTGTCATCCATATTCCCTGTCATAGGACATCCAATTGGAAGTAAGAAGAAAAATACTTTTCACATGGATCCACAGTTATGTTATGAAGCACATCGATATGCGCTGTTTAATACTGGAGATGAACAAGTGGAAAAGTTGATCGAGTAAGATAAATTATATAACACTTATTCTATACTTCATTTTGTAATGATATCATTGATGTTGAAATATTCATGATTGCAGGGAACATAAGAATTTAATTGGTAATTGCAGTAGATCAAATGCATGGCAAAGGGCAAGAAATCATAGTCGGGAATTCAACAACTGGTTTGCTGAGAAAGTTAAAATTGTTGAAGTGCCCGATTATGTAAGATGGCTAGCTAAAGGGCCTAATGCGATCGCCAAAAGATATGCTGCATATTTCATTAATGGATACTGATTTCATACCGTAGAACGGGATTCTCGATGCAAGACTCAAAACAGTGGAGTGACTTTATCGGCAACAACCGATAGCTTTGCTAGCTCTAGGGACCAAAATCCCATCGATGGTGAAGTTATCTATTATAGAGCTATTCAGGATATCATTGAGATTGATTATTGGGGTTGTTTAAGTGTTGTACTATTTAGATGCGACTGGTATCGTAATGAAATAGATGAATATGGGTTAACCCGTGTGTACTTTAAGAAATTATGTAGTATAGATGACCCTTTTGTGTTAGCATCATAAGTTTATCAAGTTTTTTATGTGGAGGATCCTGTTGAGAAAGATGTTTATTATGCGAGGAATAAAGTCCCTGTTGATTTATATGATTTAGAGGAAGAGGATTGTCCCAATATTGAAGACGCATTTTGGAGGGAGCCTAATGATAACATTGGTTCCTTAAGTGGATTAGTTGATGTTGACGTTGGATGCTCAAGAAACGATGTACCCGTTGATGTCGTTGATATTCCATCTAATTCACAACATTCAAATGATACAATTATAGAAACATCGGAAGAGGAGAACGAGTTTGATGATACTGATTGGGACTGGATGGAACCAGATGATTAAAGAAGACACTTCTTATATTCTTTTAAATATATTCTATTTAGAGTGAGTAATAAAATTTTTTATCATTATTTTAGAATTACTCTTGTTTATATAATTTTAATTATTTTTATATTTTCAGGTGGATAGAATCATCCAAGGGACTTTACCATCATCGGCAACAGGATTATAGGCTTATCTAGGTGAACAACAACAACTTTCAGAATCATTTAAGCTGGTACTTTGCTTCATCTCATGGACTTTGCTTCATCTCTTTCTGAATCATTTAAGTTGGTACTTTGTAGCTTTTAATCTTAACTCTATGTCGTATCGATAACTGGAGTATATGGTCTGATTATTTATATTTTCAGGTGGCTAGAATCATCCCAGGGACTACTGGCTTAAGTGTTGTTGCTTGGCTATTGATTGCTGGATCCTTTAGTTGAGCTTCATCTCATTTCTACCAACCTTTACTTGGTTATTTTGGGATCTTTCTACTGCTGTCAAGGTAACACTCCTAATTTTTAGTGATGTAACTGTCATTGTGATACTATATTACAATGAAAATTGTGATGGTTCTTCGCTTTTTGTTTGTTGAGCTACATTTTTATAGCTGCAAGCTGTAGTTTAAAGTCTGAATTATCTCCCCGTTTAGAGTTTGAATTGGTTGTTTGTTGTTAATTTGTGTGATGTTATGGAGTATTTGCACACAGAATTGAAGACACACCAGGAGGAGGTAAATATAGGCCAGGCAGTAGTCTAGAGCACGCTGACTGCTGGATGGTTCTGTACACGGGAAAAAAAAGGCCTCTGAACAGGTCTCTTAGTGGATAGAGGCCCAGATTCGTCCTCTGGATACAGTTTCAAATGGTGATATCTGCAAATAAAGAAAAACTTCATCAAATTCTGATAGTTTACATGAATACATGGGAAAAATAGAAACATAAAGTAATAAGATAGTTCAAAGACCTACATGAAAGAACATAAAGCAACAAGAACAAAAGCTACTACAAATCAGGGGTTTCCTAAAACTAGAGGTTCTTTAACTTACAGTTATTTCTATTCTTTCTGCAAACTAGAAGACTTATGTCAGACACTGGGTCTAATGTAACTATGTAAGTGATATTTCTATAAGTTGTTGCCCAGCTCTCTTAGCATTCAAAAAATTCCTTGCATCACACTGCAATTTTTCAACAGTTTGTTGCTCGTTCTCAACTATTTCATCATAATCACGAGCAGCTTGTATGTTCTCAACTATTTCTTATTTAATTTTCTGATTTTGACAGGAATTTGAATAGTCATGAGTCGAGAAGGGCACTCAAGTAAAAATAAAAAGGCTAAATATTGCATTGCAGCCGGATCACTTGCATCTTTGGTGAACCAAAAGGTTTCATCGTTGAAAACAAAAAGAATTGTTCAAGCTACAAGGCAAAATGACAAGAATTCAATTGAAAAACAACCTCCGCAATTAGGAGCTCAAGTGCAAGAACAATTTTTGCAACTGCCTCTACCTTCTGCTTCTCCTCCGGCACAAACTATACATGAGCAAGTACAGCAAAAGTCACGGAACTCTATCTCTCTTGCATCACAAGCATTATGTGAACAATTGCAGCAAAAGTCATTGGATTCCACCACTCGTACTTCACAAACGGTACATGAACAATTTGAGGATTCTTCCGATCATGAAACAAATGAGCAATCCGAGGAACAAGTCAAGAACATATAAAATTCATTTCTTTAAATTAACAAACAATATTGACTTTTGGTGATTATTCTTACTTAATATTAATGCAGGTCCTTCTGTCGAAAAAAGAAAAAGAGGAAAAACTCTGATGCCAAGTGTTCATGGTAGGAAAGAGCGCAAGCTAATTGTGCTAAACGAGAGAAATCAACCCATAGGTCCTACTGATGATGTTGTAGCAGAGTTGGGTAGCTTCCTCGACACATTGGCGAGGAATGCGGCCTTTTGTCCTCTTAATGTGTTTAATTGGAGGAAACTTCAAACAAAAGAAGACATGCGGAAATATATCAAGGTTTGAAGTTCACAATATCTGTGTAGATATTTTAAATTTTTACACTAACCTAATTATACCAAATTTGTAGGGAAAATATGGCATTCCTGATGCTTCAAAAAGGTGGGTTTTTGATTCAATTGGAAATGCTTGGAGAAAATATAAGAATCAATTATATAACGACATTTATAAAGCCTATGAGAATGATGAGCTTCGAATGGAGAAAAGGCCGGTTGATGTTCCTGAATCTCAATTTAGGGATCTTCTTAATTATTGGAACTCTGATGCCTACAAGGTAAAACTAAGTATTGTCCCATGATTTGTTGAGAATGTCTGGTTTATGTTTAACTAGAAATAACTGAACTCTGTAGTCATTGGCTGATTTGCAGAAAATGTCCCAAACCAATACCGAGAATCGCAAAAAGTTGAAATATCCACACACTGCTGGCAAAAGAAGTTTTGCTCGAATATGCGAGGTTTGACATTTTATTTCTTATTATTATTTTAAATATGAGCTTATTAACTTTATACCACTTTTTGTATAATCAGGAAAAAAAGAAAGAAACTTCTGAGCCTCTATCAAGCAAGGACAATTTTGTGGCTACAAGAAAAAGAAAACCTGATCGAGTTTACAAGGCCTCATACGCGGATACTCTTAATAAAATTGTACGAGTTATTAATTTAAAGTTTTCTGTTATCATTTGTCTGTTCTTAGTTATTGACTAAGTGTCATATACTTTGTGATTTAATAATGAATCAATTTGGTATTGTAGGCTGAAATGGAAAGAATACAATCAACACAAGAAAGTGAAGATGACAGTCAATCAATTGACGCATTTTCATCGGTCATGGGACCTGAGCATCCGGGTCGCCTAAGATTGTATGGACGTGGGGTTACCAAGACTTCCGTAAAAAGAAAAGTGGGAGATTTTGGACCCTCAAGTTCTACTGATGAGGTGATGCAGCAAAAATTGGAGGAAATGGAAGAAAGGATGCAACAAAGATTGTAGGAAAACTTCAATGCACAGAAAGATGCCATGGAACTACAAGTTACAGTTAAGATCATTTCACAACTCAAGCAACTGAATCCAAATTTACGGGTTGATCCCAGCATGCTAGGTTTCAATGCTCGTTCACCTGGAGAAGCTTCCTCTGCGCAACAAGCTGCTGGGAAACTAATCAGTCGTCTATCTACTGGGAGTAATAATCAAGGCCAATACGTCTATCTTTGTTTGTTTGTTTCTTTCTTCTTCTCCTCCTTCTGCTTCACACCAAAAAGAATATTTAAGATATTTAAGTAGTAGTAGTTAGGAAAATTTGAGCTGGGATGAACCTGTTTTTACCTAGAATTTGTTGGCCAATGTCACACGGGTGAGCTGGACTAAAGTCGGGTTTTGCCACATGGTTTTGGAAAAATATTGTGTTTGGTGCAACAGTAAGTGCGGCATGAGAATTGTAATGTAATATTGTGTTTGCCACATGGTTTTGGGAAAATATTGTGTTCTCTGAATAGTACCTTTTATTTGTTAAACAAGAAGTAATAGTAGTAGTTTCTTGAACTTTATGCTGGAAAATGTGGTTAGTCCTGTGCAAATTGAAAAGCACTTGCAGCTTTAATGTTTGAAGTACATTGAAGAGGCTATATAGCTGATAGCTTCAGTTTAATCTTTTGGGTGGCTGTGATATAGTTTCTCATTTATGTTGTCGTGACAACCTTATAGATGTGATCAACAATGCATAAATACATGAGCCTTATTGCCAATTTTGAGTGAGTGAGACTCATCCTTGACATTACATAATGATAGACTAAGAATTTAACTAACAAAACTATTAATTTCAATCTTAGCCTACTGAAATATAGAAAGAAAAGTCTTGTTGCATCCTCTTGGTGATTCCAGTAGCTTGTGTCCCATGAATGCTTTCCAGACATGTAACCTAATGATTTGTATTGTTTTTGGCTAAGAGAAACCAAGAAACCACTCCCATATCTCCTGGATATCCAGAATTAGCCATGCACTTCATCATTGTAGTACAATGTTGTTGTGTCCCTATTTCGAGTGTGACCTGACCATGTGTATCCTCAGCCCTATGCCCCGTGTGATGAATGTTGTTCCTAGTGTTCAGCTTAGCATCTGTGTCTTCATGTGTTCTCTTGTATTGCCACGCAATTACCATGACCACATTGCTCCAGAATTGAGCCAAGTCGTATGATATTTTGCTGCTATTTGCGTGTGTCTTCCAGTCCTGTTTTGAGTCCCTCTTTGTTTGGTCAGCATTGAGAGGTATGTTAAGTATAGAGTTCTTGTATATATCTTAAGCAAAATGTGGAAGCCATGTCTTTGTTTGTTGGCATGACAACCAAGAATGTGGAAGCCATGTCTTTGTTTTTCTTAGTTATGATTCTCAGTCTTCCTGTCCCAATGTGTGAAAACAATATATAATTAATCTATTATTATGATACTTTGAAGGATAATGACTTATTTTATCCTCTTTTGTAGGTGGAGCAATTGAAGAAAGGGAAGATGGAGATTGTGAAGTTCTAGACCTTACTTAAGAACTTTGAATTGTTGTCTATGTTCAAGGAATCTTTTGCTATCAACATTTGAATTGTTGTCTATGTTCTAGGAATCTTTTGTTATCAACATTTTGAAACTTACTCTAACTCTTGAAGTGTTCAAATGTAAAAAGCTTATGTGATTGGGTTAAAACATTTTGGTTTTTTGGAGACAATATAGACTATGAAGTGTTTTATCTTTTTATTTATAAATTTTTTAGGTTATTACAAATTATTATACATCTAAATATTCATTTACAGCAAGGGCATAATAGTTTTCTAGGACCATTCCAATAGGTCTTGCAAACCGTTCCAATAGGTCTTGCAAATTGTTCAAAATAGTCTAAAAGAACCGCTCCAACAGGTCTTTCAAACCGTTCCATCTGGATGACAAAATCGTTCCAAAATGTGCAACAAATTGATACAATAGGTAGTTAAAACCGTTGCCAAAGAAATAAAACCGTTACAGTAGTGTAATGAAACCGTTTGAATAAACGTTGCCATAACTTACATAACTGTTTCATTAACTTATATGGTAACGGTTGTCAACCGTTGCTATAAACTCTATGGTAGCGGTGTTGAACCGTTACACTAGAAAGACATTCTCGTTGCTTCAGACATGTGGAACAACCGTTGCAACAGACCTCCTTAAGGAACGATTTTGATAACCGTTGCACGAACCGTTACTTTAAGTCTATTGGCACGACAACGTATGTAACGGTTGCTGAACCGTTCCAATAACCCTATTGCAACAGTTTACCTGTCTGTTGCAACGGTTGACCAGCTGTTCCGATAGGCTCATTTTCCAGTAGTGTCAAAAATATCCTACAGACTTATTTGTGTAATGAAATCACCAAAATAACATCATAAACATCGAATTAAACCTCAAAATCAATGAAATACTTCAAAACTTCTAAATTTAGCATTTTTGATCCGAATTACGTCAAACGAAGTCCGGTTCCTACCAAATTTCACAGATAACACATATAAATGATATCGAACCTGTACCGGGCTCCGGAACCATAATACGGGCCCGATATCACAGGTTTCACATAGAATTTTATTTTCAAAAACCTTTATATTTTTCAGAAAATAATTTTCTTTAAAAATTCATTTCTCGGACTTGGGACCTCGGAATTCGATTCCGGGCCTATGCCCAAGTCCCATATTTTCCTACAGGCCCTCCGGGACCGTCAAATCACGGGTCTGGGTCCGTTTATCGAAGATGTTGACCAAAGTCACTTTATTCAAATAATTAATACAAAATCAACATTTTTATGAGTGTTTCACATAATGGCTTTTCGGCTACACGTCCGGGTTGCACACGCACATCGATGTGAGATAAAAGGAGGTTTTCACGACCTCGGGACACGGAATTAGCTGAAAATACACGGAATGACCTTTTGGGTCATCACATTGGAGAAACTTTTAATAAGGAGCAATTTCTTCCTTTTGTTTGCTTATATTCTGTAAAGGGGTGGTGGGAGAGGTTGGAGACTAGAAGGTACAGTTAGGGTATGTCCAATTGTAAGGTTTTTTTATTTTTTCATGTAAATATTTTCTCAAGTAAATAAAAATTTTAATTATAAAAAGGAAAAGGATGCTATGGATTAGTCGGGTTCTTTTTGGTTCTGAAAATTTAAAAAGAAGTTGATTATACCTATGTGAAATAGAGAAACAATGATGTACGACCAAAACAAAGTAAATAGGACAAGTTAGTCTCCTCCTACTGGCTTAGAGAAGAACAAACAATAAATAAAGACACATACTCCACAAATACAAAGTCAAATTTGGGAAACCCAAACCCAAAGCTTGTCGTCCGTCAGCCATTCTTGCCTGCACAGGGAATCCAATCCAGACATAAAAACACAACCTTACAAACTCCCTATAACAATCTGTATAATCATAAAAGTTGGTCAACGCAAAAGTCAACTGGTAGGCATACCAACATTTATTATCTCATATATATCCTTGGGTTCTTGGTAAGTACCATAAGTCCTAATTTTTTCTTTGGTATGTTTTGATTATTGAGTTTGCCTCTTTGATGATCAAGATTCTGTCTTTGATGATGCTGTAGGTTGTCAATTTCAATAATTTAAAAGTACTGTAGATGTTTATTACTATAGGAGGCCTCTGAGGAGGGATAACTTTTATATGGATAGTTTATGCTGCTTCAATTCTGGAAACTCTCAGGTCAGGCTTTAATAAGAATTTCCTTTTGTTGACTTTCATGCTTACTTTTCAGCTGTATTTCAGTTTAGGCTGATGATCTGACTTCTTTTTATGATGCAAAATAATAAGTAACAATTTGAGTACTAAGTTTTGGGGCTTGTGCATTTCTATGATATTGTTTTATGGTTTTAGCTGAATTATGTGGGTTGAATGTTGTCTTTGAGGAATAAGAAGATTTATCAAAGATTATATATGTCTACTCCTAGGATGGGGGTACGGTAGAAGTGAGGATTATGAGATGCAATCAGTAATTATACTCGGAGAAAGCCACTGCTTTCCGTTGGTTTCTATAGTTTTATTCAACTAAGTTGCTTTGACTCGGGTGCGGGTGTCTGACACGGGTGCGGGTTTAGAGGTTGGATCCTTCGTGATCTTAATTTTAAGATTCAAGGGTACGAATTCAGGTACGGATACACGTGTGGGGATTCGGCTAAAAATGATTCAAATATCAAAGGGATGTTATGGGTTCCCCCAACTTTTGACATATACTTCCTTTAAACATTTGAATTGTAAGCGGCTGGATTTTCTAAATTTATTGGACACTATTTGATTTTTTGAGGTAAATTATATGATTTTGATCATGCTGGTTAACATTATTCAATAAACAATAAGTAAAATAACCATTATAACTAAACTTATTAATATAATCTTTAGTTCAAATTATTTTTCAAATATTGAGTTAACTGAAATTAGTTTCAATAAAAAAGTCAGCAATTTTAACATCAAAAGGTCAATTTTGGTAGAGGGGAGGAAATCTTTTAGTCAAGACGGTGAATATTTTTTGCCGTTACCTCCCCTCCCTTGTAGGGATTACTGCTAATGTTGCTATACTGGTGTATTTTATTGTATAAGATTCTGTCGGTTCTTTCGAGGAATTTGAATGCACGATTTCTAGAATTGTTGACTTCATATCAATAGGAGATTGAAGTTTCCTTTTGCCTTTAGCTTGCAGGAGGACGGTCATCATGTGGCAAAGGAAGAAGCCATCACGGGCCTGCAAAGTATGGGTTCAGCCTCGTAAAGGGGAAAGCAAATCATCCGATGGAGGATTATCATGTTGCTAAATTCACTCAGTTGCGCAGAGGGGAACTTGGACTTTTTGCTATTTATGATGGGCATTCTGGAGATAATGTGGCTTCCTATTTACAGAAGCATTTGTTTTCCAATATCATAAAGGAGGTGATTTGTGGATTCAGAAAAGCTTTCTCAGCATATTTAAATGCTTATGACAGATGCTCGTGTTTTCTATTTCTTCCATCGACCCTTTATTTGTTGCTTTTAGTTACTCTTATCGCATATTTTTGAATTTTCCAGGAGGATTTTTGGACCGACCCTCATAGCTCAATCTTAAAAGCTTATGAGAGAACAGATGAGGCTATTCTTTCACATAATCCTGATCTTGGACAAGGAGGGTCAACTGCAGTGACTGCAATACTTATAAATGGACGAAAGCTATGGATAGCTAATGTTGGTGATTCCAGAGCAGTGCTTTCGAGGAGGGGGAAGGCGATACAGATGAGTGTTGATCATGAACCACACACTGAGCGGAGCAGCATCGAAAACAAAGGTGGCTTTGTCACAAAAATGCCAGGTGCTTATCTCACATTTAATGACGTATTACTATTATTGTAGTGCTTCTCTTTTTAGTTCGTTTTGTAACCGAACTGTGAATGGAAGACATCAATAATTTATTCAAGTCCTATATTTGGTTCATTCCATCATTTTCCTATCTCGTCTCATCTAACATCACAAGCCTGTATGTCCCCTCTTCAATTATTCTTAATATAGTCTGTTGACAAGACCCTTTGTTAGGGATATTATGTGCTCAGATTCTGATTAAATCTTGTGAGTATTACTCTAACTTCTCTCACCTGGCTAAATAATGCGATAGATTTGTCCCATGTCTCTTGGGGGCAACGAGGAGTCCAACGTGTCCTCATTGTTGTATTTATTTTGTGTAATTGTATCTTATGGAAAATAAATTTTTGTAACTTTGTTGAACTTGTAAAGCTTTTTAGTCGAGATGGTGCTTTAGTCATTTACTCAGATCCTATATCTTTTAGAAGTCTTTTAGTCATGTCAGAGATTTATATGTTACTAGTAGAAAATATAGAGAACTTCTATTACTTTTTGTCTTGTATACTATTGGTCTGAGATGAGTTTAAATGGATCAACATAGTCAACGAGGATTCATATAACCTACCCCAACTTGCTTGGGATTGAGGCATAGTAGTATTATTGTTGTAAGTAAAGCTTTTTATGATCACAAACAACGGAAAAGCTTAACAGAGAAGAGTTCAACATTTCTATTTGAAAAGCTAGGATCCATTTGTTGCGACCATCTTTTCCATTAACGATGAGATTGATTTTGGGCATAAACAAGTTGGAGGTTTGTTTATAACCAGCTTGGTTGGCTTACAACTGATACTACAGTTACGAGCCCATAAATGAAATCTCTATTTAGGTCAAGATATCCTGTTGGTAAGGACTCCACTTGCGGTATCTTGTAGTCCTCAGCAGTAGGAAGTACTAGGTTATTGGGGAATTTGGAACACAATTGTGTTAATTATAGACATGATTGATGAGTTTAACCAAGGTAAATTTAATTTTATGCGTCAAATCCTCACAAGAACATGTTTGCATGTCATTCTTAATTTAATAAGAGTTGTCAGCCTTACTAACAGCATGCTGCAAAGATGTGCTTGTTCTTGATGTATAGTTTTACCTACATTGCTACTGTGGTCTACCATACATTAAGCTTATTATACACACCATTTTTAGATAGTTGTTGACCGGCAATTCGACATTTAATATATAAGGTGTCTGAATGTGTTGTTGACTATTAGTCTCTTACCATGAAATCAACCTTCATTATCTTGGCAAGAATTTTATACTTGGTGTGCAAAAATTTATATAGACAAATCTTGTTCCAAGCAAGATTTTACTTCCAGAAACAGTGAACCATTTTCATTTCAAAAAACCCATTCTTATCTAGATTTAGAAGTGACATACCTGTCCTCAGGGTGCTAGATTATGCAGATGTGATGTAGACGTGGAGCGTGTCTTAACATTACCGTTTATGTTGGAGACATGTTCATTAAAATGCATATTATCTCAGGAGATGTTGCTAGAGTGAATGGTCAACTGGCTGTTTCTCGTGCTTTTGGAGATAAGAACCTGAAATCACACCTGCGTTCTGATCCTGATGTAAGAGACATCGATGTTGATGGAAATACAGATCTTCTCATCCTTGCAAGCGATGGTTTATGGAAGGTGTCATTTTGCTCCAACATTCAGTTTGGTCCCTTTTCCTTCTTGCACTCTGTACAGTGCACTTTGCTTTTTTCCTTTCTTTAATTGATGATTCTCCAGGTAATGTCTAATCAAGAGGCAGTTGACATTGCGAAGAAGGTTAAGGATCCACAGAAAGCGGCCAAGCAATTAGTCATTGAAGCGTTGACCAGAGAAAGTAAAGATGATATCTCATGCATTGTTGTCCGATTTAAGGGGTGAATCCACGACAAGTTATCGCAGTATGCAGTATATACTGTCCGTGTACAAAAGTTAAACTCTATAGTAAATAGAGTGATATTTGTAAGATGAGATGCAACTCCTAGATTCACAGAAGCTTGAAATCTTAAGAATCCAGCATAACTATGTATACATGCCCATGCCCTCTCCCCTGCCTCTTCTTTCTTTGTAATAGTTCTTTACTCGGGTTGTGTGATAATTCTGTTTAATTCTTTCCTGCTTATAGATTCTCAGAATGGATTTTTCTATAATTTGCATACAGACTTGCTTTTGTTGGCAAAACATTGCTTCGTGTAATCATGCAAATGCCCAAGGGCTTGATTTAAGACTATTTGATTTTGAAGAGATCTGGACGGGGGAACTGCACGGTTAACCACTAATAACATATGTATTTATTTTTAAGCCATTGTTTAAAATGTCTTTAGTCTTTAGCCACTACTTTAATAAACTTTAAACGCCTAGACGAAATAACCTTCTGCTCATGTCCGTAACTTTTGAACTAAACTTCATGACTTAAGGACTTCAGGACTACATGTCCTTAACTTTTGAACTTGAAACTCTAAGTTGAGGACTTCAGGACTACATGTCCTTAACTTCAGGACTTCAGGACTACTTGTCCTTAACTTTTGAACTTGGAACTCAAACTTCAGGACCAATCGTCCTTAACTTTTGAACTTGTAAGTCAAAGTTAAGGACCTATTGTCATTAACTTTTGATCTTGTAACTATAAGTTAAGGATTGCATGTCCTTAACTTTTGAACTTGGAACTCAAACTTTTGGACCAAGCGTCCTTAACTTTTGAACTTGTAAGTCAAAGTTAAGGACCTATTGTCCTTAACTTTTGATCTTGTAACTGTAAGTTAAGGACTGCGTGTCCTTAACTTTTGAACTTGGAACTCAAACTTTAGGACCAAGCGTCCTTAACTTTTGAGCTTGTTAGTCTAAGTTTAGGACTACATGTCCTTAACTTTTGAATTTATAACTCTAAGTTCAGGACTATATATCCTTATTATTTTTTGAAGTATAAACTTTTGACGCTCAGTAAAAATGCATTACCCGCCACGTCGTCAGCTTCCTTAAATCTTTCAATCTTTTTCATAACTCCTGCTATCTGTATCTTTATTAATTAAAGCATTAACCTAACTCTTACTATTTCTCATTTTGAATTCTGATCATTTTACCACTAGTACTATTGGGATTATCAATTTTATGAATTAAACAATTATGGAGTAGAGAAACAAGCGAAAAAGTAGAGAAGAGGAGTTGCTCATCGGAAATTGTTATCGGCGGCACAGTTCTTCTCCTTAACACATGAAAGAGATAGAAGAAAGGATAATACAGTCTTTTCATATTAATTTTAATAGACTAGTTGCTACTATTGCTAAGCATTAAAAATATTGGATAAAAAGCAAAATACCACTTTAAAAAGTGGCTACCCCACACAATTTTTACTTTCTGGACCCAAGCTTTGTCCAAAGCATATACGCTTGATGACTTTTCTTTTGCCCCTACTTTGGGAAAACCTGAACATTATTTTTAAATAATTTAACCTTAAGAGTTACAAGCTAAAGTGAGTAATGCATATCACTTAGCTGGTAAAAAGTGTATATGCAAGACATATGTCTTTATTTATTGGCTTAATGTAAACATCAGATGTAAGTGAATATCTTCTGGTACTATGTTGAACTTCAGCGCAAAATATTTATCAAGGAAAGAAAAAGAAAAAAAAAATCTTCTGAGTGACGAGTGATTGGGAGCCATGAGTGACTGTGAGGTTGCCCGAGGGGCTGATTACGAGTGATTGTGAGGTAAGTCGAGGGATTGATTCTGAGTGATGTTATGCCCGATGGGCGAGTTATGATGCATGTTTTTTCCTGAGAGGCCGATTATGATTTTATCACTTTTTACACTAAACTTCTTGAATTTCTATTGAAACTGTTGGAAAAAAATATATTCTCAAATGATTTTTTTGCTTCTGAAATTGGCTTTTGAGCGTAATGATTTAACGTTTATACTGTTGGGAAAGAAAGACTGTATTTACTGTGAATTGATGACGTGTTTTTATGTGTTTCTTACTGCTCAGACCCTATTTACTTTTATTACTTACTGAGTTGGCGTACTCACATTACTCCATGCACCTTGCGTGCATATTCAAGTGCTAGGGCGGAGTGAGCTGTTTACCTGTCCCTAGAGATTCACGGAGATTTGCGAGGTAGCTGCACGCGTTCGCAGCCCCGCCTTCTCCTTCTTACTTCTTTAGTACTTGCATATCCAGACTTATATTGTATTAGAGATAGTGTATTAGACTTGTATTTCTTTAGATGCTCATGACTGATGACTCCGGGATTTTTGGGTTGTACTTAATATTTGGTATATCCTTGTCTGTTTATAAATTCTTAGACGGAAATTTCATGAGATATCAGATTAGAAATGATATAAACGAAAGGTTTCTTTATGCTACAAGTGTTGAATTGGCTAGCCTAGTTTCGCGTCAGGCTCCATCACGGCCAAGGTAGTTTTGGGGTCGTGACAAGTTGGTATCAGAGCCTAGGTTACTTAGGACTCACCAGTCATGAGCAGGTTTAGTAGAGTCTTGTGGATCAGTACAAAGATGTCTATACTTATCTTCGAGAGGCTGCAGAACCCTTAGGAAAAATCTCACATTCTTGAATTCTTGTCGTGCGAATCCATTTATTCAGCCAAAGGCGTAACTCTCTGAATTCCTTTCATGTGTTCGAATGCGCACGTGAGCGCTCGGTATCAGTTGTGCATTGATGACTTGTGAATTCCATGGGTGAGGTGCGAGATGTGATTTTAGCATGTTGATAATGGCCCAGTCTGGAAGACTTGAGGCCGGGTTTTGTCTGTGCCTTGAGTGCTGAGGTGTTTATTGTGTGAGCGCGTGCTTTTGGATTTATATGTTTGGTAATGTACCTATTAGTGGAAATGATGGCTGGATGGCTACGTGATGAGTATGATGTGACTGCGATATGTGTTCTTATGATTTGAATGTGACGAGAAGGGTCTGCTTGAGGGTAGAAAGAACTATTTTTGTGCTTGATTTCCAGCTTGATTTGATGTATAGACCTGAGTCATGGGTGTGTTGAAGGATCTTTTCATGTTGTTTAGTTGGGGAGAAAAGTAGATTTCATGTCGTGATATGAGTTCAGATTCAGGAAGATTAAGTGATTGCGTGATGTTTATGACGGTGGAAGGGTATAAAGAGATGTTAGTTTGAGACGAAGCAGGTGAGTTATCTCCTACGGGGTGTCCTGAGGGTGTGTGATCCCTATGCGATTTTGTAGCGAGTCTTCTTTCACCAGTGAATTATATGTGCTACAGATTGAGTTAGGATCGCGTATGAGAGTTATCTTGATTGTTACAAGGATGAATGCGAGATTTGCAGATGATTTGAAGTACTAGATGGTTTGTGTTGCATGATCTTATGAAGGATTTAGTTCAATCTCACTATGGTATTATGGCTGTAATAGAGTATGGGCATCGTGTGTTTTGACCTATGGCTTTGATCTAAGTGGGGGAGTCTGCTATTGATAAGTTTATTGCGCGGCTAACTGTCGTATCAGTTTTAGTTTGAAGTATACTGGTGAATAAGTTGTGGCTTACAGAGGTTGAGATCGAGGATGACTCGAGTAAAGGAAATTTTGATAGGGGTTGTGTTATGCTTTATGGGTGTATAAGAATAATGGAATGACTTGAGTTTTTATTAGTGAAAGATGTGATGTGCATGGGGCAGGAATTTATTTGGTTGCAATAAGGTGGGTTTATTTCCTAGGATGTTGGAGTGCTAATGGAGCACAGGTCGTTCAGTCCGTTTGATTAGTCGAATTGAGGTTTGAGTAGAGTGGATTACTCCCGAGAATGGTTCTAATGGATTCAACATGTATATGTAACAATTGGGGGATCTTGAGGATGTGTATTTAGATAGAAACTGAGGTCTACATTGGAGAGTGTCAAGACTTGTGACATTTCTTTTTCATTATGGTTTCTACATATCAGTATCAAGAAGGTGAAGGTAATGGCTTTAGATTCACAGGAAGTATCTTCAAGGTAAGTATTTTGAATGTGGTTCTTTTGGTTATATTTGAGAGAGTATTTAGTGGCTTATGAGCCTTAGACGATGTGGTTTTTATGTTTTGGTCTCGTGTGGTGAGTCTGGGTTGAGGATTGCAATATTATGGCAAGGAGAAGTATTAATTCGAAAGTAATTCAGAAGGAACTTGGGTAAATAAGACAGCTTGGTAGTAGGTCGAATCGACATAGTAAGGGATATGATTAGTTCTTTGGGTGCTTATGAGTTAATGAGTTTCTACGTGTGATTCATGGCAATGCTCTTGGGGTTTAACGGTATGCGTAGCTTAGTTGAGTTAGAGGGATTCCGTCCTGACGAGTTAGTTCAGTACAATGGGTTTCAGAGGGTTCTTGATGGTCTCTACCATAGTTGAGATGTATATTTCCTACTAGTGCGTGGGCATGTGGCATATTGTAATTTTCTCCAGAATAAAAATCAAATGGAAAGTCTTAGCTGATTGAGTACGTAGTTGGTTGTGGCTCGGAATGGATTATGAAGCTCTCATATTTATCATTGGATGACAAGGTATATGCAATATGTTTTGTAGGGTTGAGATTTGCATGTGTGAGGTCACAATTCAGTTCTGGAAGGAAGGTCATAAATTCTTAGGCAACATGGACAGTTTCAGATGACTAGGTAAATGATATCACTAATTGGTGTGGCTTGATGAGGGTATACATTTCAGAAAGGGTAATGTGTTTGAGTTAAGGGTACTTCATTGGTATCGCAGCGCTCTCTTGTTGGATCGACTGCTGGTATTCAAGTTTGCTTGGTGGCACAGAAGAATTATAGAAGTGTCTCTCGTGGAATGATTCAGTACTAGAGGTGTGTTATATATTCGAGCGGTGGAGTTGGGATCAGATATGGTGATTCGTGCACTTTATGGGCTTCTAGACTGGGAGTTCTCATTAACAAGTTATTTTGTGGTTGTGGACTGTGAAGATGCGAGCAAAGCTAGTCAGATGTTAGTATGTGCCATGATTCAGTCATTATGAACTTTCGTAGAGTTATCTATCTGTTGCAGGTGACCAGAGTTGATTTAGGGTTCATTGGTAGGCCAAGTATGGATGTGTGTTCTACGTCCGGTCAGAATTGTTGACTCCGAATTGCTATTGTTAAGGGATGTTCCATTCGATTGTCATTGAGCTTATTTATGTTCTGGAGTGATCTATGAGTTACCCTTCTATGTTGCAAGGAGTTGTGCTTATTGGTTATATGCACATATGGTGCGGTTCTATTTGGGCTTTATAGCGGAAATTGAGTGAGACAGGTATTTGGGTGTTGCATGATTGATTGCGCATTGGATATGTTCTTTCGGGCTGGCATGGCATTGCGTCATTTACTTCTCCGCGATTATGGTGATTTACTTTTGGTACTAGATATCAAATTGCGCGTGGTTGTTGATTTTGAGCATGGTAAATTGAGGTGTCTCATGTGAACCAGTGTTTGGATAGGGTCGCACATTGCAGTGAGGTTATGTAGAGGTATGATCCTTCAGGTTAGATTCGTGTGTTCTGGTTCTAGGATGTGTGATGGGTTCTCAACATTGTGTTGTGGTGGTATTGGTGAGCTTGCAGTACAACTCTCATATTTGTGTCATTTTTCCATGATTTGAGTACATTTGGATTGTTGCTTATTGGTGAGCGGGTCGCACACGTTTTATCTTTAGATTGTATCGATGTGTCATTTCACAAGAGTAGTCGTGTTGGATGAGATGAGGTCATTGGGATCTAGAATGAACACTATCAGATTCGATTTCAGCATGTTGGAAGGATAATATCGGGATTCGGCTTAATTTGTTTTTTCTATGGTCCTTGCCAAAGGAGATGGAGGTCCATGATTGGTTGATCTGAGGAATGGTTATGGATTTCTGCGTGTTTCATTCATCATTGGCAGTATATGAAAGTGTTGGAATGAGGCTTTGGTTTGATAAGAGGTTTATTACCGGAATTGGGTTGCTTGACTAGCTGCTGTGATTAGAAGTTATCGCTATGAGTGTTTGAGTTGTGTGGTATATCATGTGATTTTCATCTTGAATTGAAGTTATGGCTTGATACAACGTGTAGATGTGAGATTCTAATATTATAGAAAATTTCGGAAGTGGAAATTTGGTTATAAGGCTAATGGGCTAGGTTGAATTATGAAATTTCAGTAGATCTATATGGGGTAGGGTGACATGGGATCACCCTGGGTATGTGTGTGGTAAGGTTATTCGGCGATTTGATGTCTTTTGGAACAACTCTTGGCATGTTCGAGGATGAACGTTTGTTTAATAGGGGGAGAATGTAACGAGCTGATCGGTCGTTCCGAGAGTTTTAGCCCCGTTTCCCCGTTTCTGCTTCATTATATGTGGTTTAGCTCTATTATGTTGTGCTTGGTTGGTTGGCTCGGGTTCGAAGCGATTTTGGAGAGAAATGAGACATTTAGTCTCTTAAGTTGGTTATTAAGTTGGAAAAGTCAACCGAAAGTTGACTTATGGGTAAATGATCTCGGAATTGGGTTTTTAGGGTGAGATAGTGTAACGACCCGACCGGTCGTTTTGCGTTATCGAACACCATTTCCTTAAATGAGATTTAATTTTGAATTTATAAGTATCACACTAGTTCAAACACGTGATGAGTAAATTCGTGAAAGAGAAAGGGTAAGCAAATCAAAGAAAATGAATTTCGTCAAAGTTTGACATTTTGAAATAAAATACGGCCCGAGCTAAAATACCTGATATTTATGAACTAGTACCATACAAGATACCACATGCCATAATAGTAAGTTGTATAAGGCATGTTAAAAGTAAATAGTATTTTGCGTAATTTGAGATAATTCTTAATTACACAAAATAATTGATTAATTATTGATTTAATTGGAGATTAACTATGTACTTAAGGATTTGTGGATAATTGTAGGTGGGGACAAAGCCCCACACGTGGCATCAAGTAAAGGGGGATTGGAGATGACTTGACTTTGGGCAATCTATTAAGATGACACATGTAAAGAGATGGATTAATAGCTATCCCTACACTTGTCTTGGAATAATAACAAATTCATTTGGTAAGTGATTTCACAAAATGCCAAGCCAAGAATTCTTATCTTGAATGAATTTCAAGACTCCACTTTGTAAGTGGCTTATACAGATACAATCCAAGAATTCTTATCTTGAATGAAATTCAAGAATCCATTTCATAAGTGGCTTATACAGATACAATCCAAGAATTCTTATCTTTAATGAAATTCAAGAACTCACTTCGTAAGTGGGTTATACAAATACAGGCCAAGGACTATTATCTTGAATGATTACTAAAGTTCATTTGGCAAATGAATTATACATAATACAAAGCCAAGGACGATAGTCACTCCATATTATATTAGCAATGGGATTTTCGATTCTAAGGAGTACGGTGCAATCTTTTCCAAAAATATTGTACGAATTTTTCCTACTCCAGTTACGAGTCCTCGGGTGTAGAGTCCGGAGTTGCGGGCGCGTTCTCGGTCCGAGAGGTAGATTCGACACGAGGTGAGTCTCCTTTCTAACCTTGTAAGAGAGAATTATCCCCATAGGTGTTCTACATGTTGTATGTAATTGTTTGCAGGGTCCACGTGAGTACCAAGTGACGAGAGTCCGTACGTGGCGACTATATTAAATATTGCTATGTCGGGTAGCCTTAGGATTCACGAGCATGCCTCTATGTGCCCTACATGTACCCTCGTATGTGTTATGAGTTGTAATTACTGTTGAAGTGATAAGTAAAAGTGAAGTATTATGATTTAAATCCTAGTTGATTATCCGTGGTATTGGCACAGTCCTGTTGAGTTCACTGTTGAGTTGGTACACATTTGTACTTATATATATGCACTTGTTATCGAGTCAACACACGCGTCGCAGGTATGATGCGCGATATTTATGAAAGGAAAAGAAATGACTTATAAGTTTTGTACTCATGTAAGATATTATTGTTTCCCCGAGATTTCATAGGCTTGAATAATTGGAAAGAATTTGTTATGGAAAGTAGATTTTAATACTTTATGTGCGCATGTGACAGCCTCGCAATTTACTTTCCGCGAGCGGAGTGTGATTTTCCCCCACTCTCATGGGAGCGGGCCGTACGCCACGACGGATTGATAAGTGCACTTTCGGGACAGGCCGATCGATCCTCGGCAGTGCACAAAGATGATTAATTAAGAAATGCACTTATGGGACGGGCCGGTCGATCCCCGGCAATGCATGGACGAAGTTGTACAATAATATGATATGATTACATTGAAAGACGCACTTATGGTACGGGCCGTTCGATCCTCGTCAGTGCGCAAACATGACTATGGTAAGCATGCACTTTTGGGACGGGCCGATCGATCCACGGCAGTGCATAGCTATTTTCCTTATGACTCCGGCCGATTGTCTTACTCCTGTGTGCGCATGACTATTTGGTATTGTTTTCCTGATTTATGATTAGACAGATGTTTTGGGGAAAAGTGAGAGTGGAAGTTGTCATTGCTTTCAATATTTATTTGGAAACTCTGTGTTTTCTTCATAATTGTTGTACAATGCTTACACGTCTACTGCTTTCCTTATATCATGTCTTATTCTATTATTGTTGGACCTTAGCGAGTATCTAGTCGACCTCTCGTCACTACTTCTTCGAGATTAGACGGGATACTCACTGGGTACATATATGTATATGTACTCATACTACACTTTCTGTGCATTTTGTTGCACAGGTACCTTTATAGTACAGTGATTGATTTGGAGACATATACGGGCTGCATTCATCCGGAGGCGTTCCGCAGCTGACATAGTCTCCCATCTATGTATTTCCATTTTATCTTTAATGCCCTTGTCCAATTTGTTCCTCGGACAAGCGTTGTATAATTGTTTAAATTCTTAGAAGTTGCTCATGTACTTATGTCACCGGGTTTTGGGGATGTGTTGGTATTTCTTTTACTATATTAAGTGGATTTCCTGCCGTATTTAATTTACGA
>MDKH01158019.1:0-13735 GCA_005239495.1 Nicotiana undulata
TATATATATATATATATTAAATAATTTAATTTGTATAATCTATGTATTTATGCTAGAAAAAATAAATCACTTTGAGAAATCACTTTGAGAAAAGATCAATATAAAGTTTTGGGGCTTTGCATCTATACCCACTTTTTGGGTCACATTTTAACTTATACCCGCTTTGCAAAAAAAATTACAAGCGTACTCACTTTTGCATAAACTTCAGGCATACGGGGTTGAAGTAGCAAAAACAATCACACAAACTTCAGCATTCTAGACTTTTTCAAAAACTTCAGCAGAAATGCTGAAGTTATTTAGTTCATTTGTAAAAACTTCAACACTAAATAAGCTGAAGTTTTGTCCTGAATTAATTAGTTTTGTCATAAAACTTTTTCAAAAACTTCAACAGAAGATGCTAAAGTTATTTAGTTCATTTGTAAAAACTTCAGCACTAAATAAGCTGAAGTTTTGCACAGGCATCAGGAAGGCGGCGCTTGAAGTTGTAAAAATTAGGATATAAATTAAATAATTTTAAAAATATAAGTATAAGTTAAATGAGGGCGATCAAATATGGCGCCCGCCCAATTTTTACTAAAGTTTTAGGGCCAAAGCCCAAAACAAATAACAGGCCCATAGTAGGTCAACAGCAACGTGTCAGAAACAGAAAGCCCGCTAGCGAATCGGCTTCGCCACACCCACACTTGTGGATTTATATTTGGATCTTTCTAGGGCTTCTCCGATAAAGCTTTAGCCTCAGCTCAGCTCAGCTCCTAATTTCTCCGATAAAATAATCTGTGTATATGCGCAGCTCAGCTTGTTGAATAACTTGTCGCTCTTGCTGATTTTAGGTACGTATCATTCGACCCATGTTCTGATTTTGTGTTTTTTTTATTTGTTGAAATTATGATTTTTCGATGCCCTTTAAGGATTTGAAATGAGGGTTTATGTATTGGGTTTCTTTGTTTTCTCATATGGTGTAGGTCCACATGAACTTTTATTGTGAAAGTTCTATCTTTAAAGTATAATTTGATAGATGAAGCTGATTTATTTTGTCTTTGTTGAAAATGATTTTTTTTTTTAATTGGAAAAAATGAATTTTCACTAATTCGGCAGCTCTTTTTATCAAATTCGTTCTACTTCTGCTCGTGTAGGTAAATAGCTTCCTGTTGTTAACTGACTATCTGACCCATCTGATGTATCTTTATGTAATTTTGAATCGAGGCGAAACTACTTAATTATCCGCGTTGGTGAATTGGTAATTAACGGATTTTGGATACCGTTGGAAGATTAGAAACTAGGGTTTTGATAAGAGATCTTGTGAGGAATTATGGGTTGGGTAAGTAAGGTTTTTGTTTCTGGGACTGATGTGTTTGTCATGGTGGAATTTAATATTAACTTTGTTTTTTCATCCAGCGTGAAAACTTTTTTCTTGTTTCAAGAGAAGGCATAATTATGCTACTGTTGTGTATATTGCTTTTTTGAAAGCTTGCTACTTGTCTTTTAGAGTTCTTCTTTTTATGACCGAGGAATCCCAAGGGCTAGTGTGGCATGTTTCAAAGCTATGTAAATTTTCCTGTAGTGTTTTCCTTATTTGAAACTGTGCTGATTGGTTTGTTAACCCTTGCCTTGCTGAATATGTTAATTACATCCTATATTCTGCTTTGATGGGGCTTGTCTCTGGAAAAAAAAAACTTTTCTCTTGGTTTTGATAAGTGGCGGTTGCTTTCCTGCTCCAATTTCCACAGGGATTTATTATTTTGCTTGCTGTTTTCTGAGTGCAGGGATCCTCTTGTGCCAAGTATAAGTCAGGTCTGGAGGAAGATGTTGGTGTGAATAACATAGCGTCTTTGCTCTAAAGTGCAGCGGCACTCTGACTATAATTTTGACGTTGTATGTGCTCTTCTGTTTATCTGTCATGTCCAGTGATCTTGTTTCTCAGCAGTTCTCAGGACCACCTGATGGGCAGCTGGTTCAGATGGACCATGTTTCTGGTAATCCTGACTCTACCATAGCACATATGCAAACGAGGATTGTGGGACACATGCCAAATAATTCTGCATCACATCAGTTTGTTTGGGAAAATGAGCCTATGGCCAACAGATTTGATACATCGGTTTCTGCGGATCAGTTGGGACAGATGGGACCAAAAATGAATCCGCAGCAGTTCATGTTGTTACATCAGCAGATGGGAGCAGATAATAGATATGTGCCAAATAGTCCAGGTGCACAGACATCTTCGTTACTCGCCAAACGGAAGGCTGAGATGGAACCATCAGGACATGGTTCTTCACCGCAGACGCCATCAATGCCAAATAAGCGCACTGCACTGGGAGCTTCTTTATCCACATCTCCTAGTTTTGCGCAGCAATCTTCTGCTATCAAAAAACCTGGACAGCAACAGTCAAAGTCAACTTCTGGAGGTTCACAAAGTCTTCCCGCGTCAAGCAAGAAAATGGCACGAAATGAATCCATATCCAATAAAACTTCCTCCCAGCGATTGCAGACTCCAAAAGGACGAACAATTCAAGCTGAGCCAACCTCCAAGGCTCGATCCGAGTCCTCTGATGCTGTGAGGTCCAAAATGAGAGAATCTCTTGCTTCAGCTCTGGCTATGGCATGTCAGAATCCAGATGCTGTTGTAAATGCTGCCAAGGATCGAAATGAAGCAGTTGGTTCTCAGCCTTCGCAGGTGAATGTAGCTTTAACAACTGCCAGTGAAGGTCTACCTCAATCGTCTGTCTCACACGATCATGTGCATCAAAACTCTGGTGATGTATTTCCTTCAGCTGGCGCTTTCACTGTTGATAAAACCAATGACAGTCAGAGTTCATCTCATGGGCTTCAAGATGATGTGAGCATGAGAAACTCTATACCTGGCTCTGATGAGCTTGAATTGCATGTGGATGATGTTCCGTTCAGCGAAAACTTTTTTGTCAAAGATGAACTTCTGCAAGGGAATGGTCTCACTTGGGCGATGGATCTTGATATGCAGTTAAGAGAAGCTGACTTCCTCCAGGATGCTGAAAAAGCCAATTTGTTTGATGAGGGCGTGGTTGGAGATAAAGGCGAGCAAGAAAAATCATCTCCACAAGATATAGCTTTAAAAGTTGAGGCAGAACTTTTTAAATTATTTGGAGGCGTGAACAAAAAATATAAAGAGAAGGGCAGGTCTCTTCTCTTCAACCTAAAAGATCGCAGTAATCCTGAATTGCGAGAGAGAGTGATGTCCGGTGAGATATCCCCGGAGAAGTTATGTTCAATGACTGCTGAAGAACTTGCTTCAAAGGAGTTATCTCAGTGGCGGGTGGCAAAAGCCGAGGAACTTGCTCAAATGGTAGTTTTGCCTGATAGTGAAGTTGACATGAGACGCTTGGTTAAGAAAACTCACAAGGGTGAATATCAGGTGGATTTTGAACGGGACGATAATAACATTGCAGCTGAGATATCTGCAGGTTCAAATGTGTCGCAGTTTATCCCGAAGATAGAGAGGGGAAAAGATTCTAGCCCTTCTGGTACGGATGAGATTGGAAGTAAAGAAAATGTTACCAGCCAACAGAATAGGCCAGAAAAGCAAGATGTGTCTGATAGCTTGGTAATTCCAGCTGATGGGGCTGATTTGATGCAGGGAATGGTTGTAGAAGAATTCAAGGATGCAGAATTTCTTCCTCCTATTGTTTCCTTAGACGAATTCATGGAATCACTCAATTCTGAACCTCCTTTTGAGAACCTTCCAGCCGAAAACAATAATTCCACACCTCCTCCGGACAAAGAAAGCGCTGACGACCCTAACAAAGTTGTGGATTCTGGTCTAGCCTCTAAAGATCCTGCTGTTGCTTCTGCAGATAAAGGGGTCAAGAATCATGCCGAACCTAAGGAGTCCCCGGTATCTACAGGGAGCTCTGTTGTTAAAAAAGTAACTACTAGTGGTAATGCGCTAGTAAAATCTGAGAGCCCTATCAAGATGGCACCTCGTGGTAACGCTTCTATAGTTTCTAGCATCTGGGAGGGGGCACTCCAGCTTACTCTTTCATCCTTGGTGACGGTCTTTGGTTTGTTTAGAAGGTATGCATATTTTTTAAAAGAGCTTTCATCTGTAGAGCAATTACTATCTATTGATGTCATTCTCTTGTAGTACATGTTTATCGCACTGTTACACGGTTCAGTCTCTGCTGGTTATCTCTTTCTTTTTAGTGCCATGCAATTTTTTTCGTTCCCTTGATAATTTTATTTGTCTTGAAAATTCTCTCTGCAGACGAATGGACTGGCACCAATTTAAATGCATGTTGCATCATTTGGCTTTGCTTGCTTTGAATTAGTTTTCCTTTACCTTTTTCTAGTACTTTGCATTAGATCTCGAGTGGGTTCTCTATTATTCAGTCTCCGAGTAAATATCCTTCATTGTTCTCTGTTTTTAACTCCCCTCTAGAACATTCAAAATGCACGTGTTGATTAAAACATTATCTGTGGTGCTAACAAGAGAGTGACATTTCTTCTTTGTTATCTTCTGTTTCAGTGGTGAAAAGACACCAACTAATGAGTGGCCAAGTTCTCTTGAGATCAAGGGTAGAGTTCGGCTTGATGCATTTGAGAAATTTCTTCAAGAGCTTCCTATGTCACGAAGTCGTGCAGTCATGGTATCTTATGATTTTCTTTCCTTTATTGTAGCTAGTCTTTTATTCCATACTTCAGGTTGCAGCTTATTGCAGATAGTGTGTAGATTTTCCTTGTTTTTTGACGACTTCCATTGTTGTCTACTAAGAATGTATATTCCAAAATACAGCCATTTAAATCAGATGATTTCAGAGCATTGGTCCTTTCCGCGTTTCCAGCTTTTTATTATGTACTGGATGGTTTGCTTTTTTTCTTATGCCGTGGTTGGAATGACTTGAGTTGAATAATCATCCTTTCCAGAAGGCTTGACTAAATTCATCTAACGTTCTCTAATTAGGTTTTTTCAATGTCAGACATATCAAAAGCTCCAAGATTTTAGAAAGATAAAATAAATGCTGCACTCAACTTCCCACAATGTTTATTTAGTCTGCGATAAATACAAATTTTCAACTTGTTTAACCATCGCTTTAAACCAAAAGTGGATTTACTTCTGATGTACCAGTAAATGAGTAAACTGATGGATCCTAATTTTGAATGGTCAAGATTACGTCTTGAAAGTGGTGCTTTTACACAAGTTCTTCGTAAAAAAATTATAGTGCATTTACATAAGTTGCGATATTAAAATTCTTCAAACTTGTTGTGCTAATCATATTGCATAATGCAGGTTGTTCAATTTGTTCCAAGGGACAACTCATCTGAGATTGAACGAGCAAACATATCTGAGGTATGAACTTTGGGCACTGTATTTCTAGCAACTCTTCCGCAGTATTATCAATTGGTTTACGTTTTGCTTATCTGGTCTTTGATAAACTTTTTAGGCAGTGGATTCATACGTTTCAGATGAGAGGCCGGGGTTTGCCGAGCCAGCTCCAGGAGTGGAAGTATATTTGTGTCCGCCGCGCTTACTTGATATGATAAGCAAACACTTTACCAAAGACCCTAGAGAGCTATATGATTCTACAGAAAATGGTCTAATTGGTGTAGTTGTATGGAGAAAACTTCATATAAGTTCAACGATATCACCTAACTCTTCTTCGCACCATAAACACGGCTTGAAAAAACAACAGATGTTTTCTAGAGGACAGCATGAAAAAGATGGAAACGTTAATGTAAATTTGATGCCTAAAGGACCTGTATCTTCGAAACACGATCCTACCACGGACGACGATGATGATATCCCACCTGGGTTTGGTCCCAAAGCAGTTCGTGATGATGATGATTTGCCTGAGTTTAATTTTTCTGGTAATATAAATGCTTCTAGGCCTAGGCATCCGTCTCAAAACTTGTCTCACGGGTCAAGAATCGCCCCGTATAACCAACCACCGCCCTCTCGCCCTGTAGACCAGATGAGAGAACTTGTACTTAAGTATGGGCAAACTGGTACAGCTAGTACTAATGATAGAGTTACGAATGTTGGTATTGGAATTGAACCGTGGAATGATGACGACGATGACATTCCGGAGTGGCGGCCACAAGCCCCACTCCACCAGCAGCAGCAGCAGCAGCGTCCTCCTTACCCTTTAGGGCATAATTTTCAGCGGCCGCTCTTGGCTCACCATAGACCTTTGGCCACACCTATGGCTATGCCTTTGCAATCACCAATAAACGTTCCAATAAGGCCACAAATATTGTCACCCAGGGGACAGTATCAAGCTGATTGGAGAAGGGATGCGAGGAGTAGGGGATTTTGAAGTATTTCTTTTTGTTAGTTGATGATTAGTCATCATGATGTAAATTGGATATGTTTTCCTTTTTCTTTGTTTTTGGATTTTAGACCTTAGATTAGGCATGTAGCTTTCTAGTTGTTTTAGAACAATTATGTACTTTTAGCATAAAAGCAGGAGATACTCTCTCTCTTCTTCACTGGTTCATTTTCGTCTTTTAAGCATAATTCCTGTCCATGGCTGGATATGGTTTATTATATATTAACTGGCAACTCTTCTGGCGTCAGAGGACTATTCTCATTAACAACATTAAAAGTTAATTTATCCCTTTTTTCCTTCTTTTTGATGTCATACTCTAGTGTGAATAATCTTGCAAGTGCAATATTCATTTAATACTATCAATCTTAGGGACAGGTCTTTTTTTTTTTGTTTCTTATCTTGGGTTTGTGGGGTGGAGGGGGTGGTGGTGGTGGTTGTGAGGGAAACAGGTGGGTAAGAGAGACTGGAAAAGAACAACAATTAGGTAAATAAGCTGCCAACTTTCAAGTACATGCTATAACGTTTCGCAGTTGAAAATGTTAGTTTACAACACGTGTCAATATTAACCCTACATCAGGTCAGTCAGCAGTGGCCGCTGTAGTATTAAAGTGAGAGGGCCATAATTTTCAATACACAATATAAATTTATGCATAAAAAATTATTAATTTTGTTAAAAAAGCCTTAAATCTTGAACCAATAGATATTAAATTTTTGATCCGCGTATTAAGGACACAATTAAAAGAAAGTGCTATAATGGAAAAAGAAGTAATTTGTTTTCTGTTACAATGAATGGAACATTCTATATTTGTAATGTGATTCAAGGTCCCAAAGCGCGCTTAAGGGCAGCTCGTTGTTCAGTAGTCAATCTTGTAGGAAATTTAACTTCAAACTTGATCTTTAAATCACCCCTATTGCCAGGTTCTTTTGTGATTGGCATGCCTTCTTTTTCAATCACAAGCTCATAACCAGGTTTCATTATTTCATTCACTTGAATTGTCAACTCTCGACCATCTAACGTTGTGAGCTTCACACTTGTTCCCCCTAATGCCTCTGCTAATGTTACCTTATACTTTCTCATAAGGTCATTCCCGTCTCGCTTGTATACGTCGTGTGCCTTCTCATCGATTACAAACAGTAGGTCTGCTGGAAGCTGGTTCAACTGCTCATTTCCTTTCTCTGGGAATGTTATCTTTGTCCCTTTCTTCCACCCTGGTTTTACATCAATCGTTAAGATCTCCGTTTCTGTCACTAACCGCCTGCAATTACTTGAACCTAGTGAGAGATTGTAGATATACATCAAATATTTACTTTTCTTTTAGTAAAACAATGGAAAGAAAAGGAATGTGATTACCCGCTCGCATCAACCACAGTTCTAGAGATCTTCATTTTCCTTGTAGATCCAGAGTAAAGCTCCTCAAGGCTGCAAGGCAATTTACTCTCTACTGGTGGTGGTTTTTTGGGCATAGTAGCACCCGTTCCATCACTCGCTGTTCTAAAAATATTCTCACCACCACCAAACAAACCACTTCCTTCTGATGAGAATCTCGTCGACTTTACTCCAGCTGACCCAAACCCGAACGGGCTGCTCCCGAAAAATTCTGCAAATATATCCTCAGCATTACGAGGATTACCGCTAGATCCAGGTGACGGCATGTCTTTTAGACCTTCTTCACCATACTGATCATACACTTGTCTTTTCTGTGGATCACTTAAAATCTGAATACACAAGTAAAAAAAAACTCAATTATAATAATATCTGTCTGTCCTAAAGAAAAGTCATAGAGGCAATACACAAAAACATATAAAATACAAAATAAAACAAAATCTATTCTTTTTAGCTTAATAATCACAACAACCACTAGAGTTATGACAAAATCATTATAGGCAGAAAAAAAAAGGGCAGCCCGGTGCACTAAGCTCCCGCTATGCGCCCACAAGGGTCTATCGTACGCAACCTTACCCTACATTTCTGTAAGAGGCTGTTTCCATGGCTCGAATCTATGACTTAGCAAACAAAGAGCTTTCAATTTATACAGAATTTGAAGGATAGTATAACATTTTGTTCCTTGTAGCAACTTTAGTATCATAGTTTTCACAATATTAGCACAAAGTTTCGCGGTAGATAGATCCTTCAAACTTCACAAAGGTTTAAGAAAGAAACTCCATTACATATATTATACTTGAGAATAAGTCAAGTTTTTAAATGCGTGATCGTGATCGTGATTGTGAACATTTCTATAGATATTTAAGAAAAAAAAGTAAGTGTGACAAACTTCATAGGCCTCAGATATTTGCTTGAACTGAGCCTCAGCTTCCTTCTTGTTGTTGGGGTTCTTATCAGGATGCCATTTCATAGCCAATTTTCTGTAAGCTTTCTTCAGATCATCATCTGTCGCTGTCTTCCCTACCTTCAATTCATTGTAATAATCCACCCCCATCTTTCTCTACCTATAATCAATATTCAAACATCTCCCTATCTTCCAATTTGCAGCTCTTTAGAAACTGCAAATTCAAAGAACATTATCTATCTTTCATCAGATACCCAAATCAATATTGGTCATGAAAATGATACAAGATTAAAGATATCATAAACTCAAACAGAAATTATCAATCTTTCTCAAAGTGGAGTAAAATGGGGCCTTTGAAACATAATATTTCAGCACATATATACCCAGATCAATTTTCAGAATAAAAATGAAAAGTTCCTATTTTTATTATTCAAGATCACCAAATATTCAAACAAACGCACCTTTATAAAAAAAAGTTCCAAGGATCTGTATAACAAATTCCAATTAATATTTCCGAGTTTCAGCACATACTGAGATCAATAATTGCCTTGAAATGAAAATGGGAAAGCTTGCTGAAGGGAGAGATATTAGACTATAAAATTTGAAGATTTGTGAAATTTATTAAAACAAAAATACTTTGGTCACCTTGATATTCAAGAAATGACACAAAATTAGATTTTCTTTTTCTTGCTAGGAAGTGTTTGTTTCAGCTTTACTATTTTTCTGATATTTCAACGAGAATAACGGAACCTCATGCACTATCTCTCTTTTTGTTTTTGTTTTCAGTTGTCTTAAAAAGAAAATGTTATTTAAAAATTGTTTTTACCAATAAAGTCTATGTACTTTTCGAATTACTACTAAAGTCTATACCTCTCCAATTCGAATGGTGCTATCCTCTTTTTTTCATAACCATACTTCCCTTCTATGGTTGAGATGTCAGTTTTTATTCAGCCGATTTTACCTACGTACGAGAAGGGGAGATACAAAATATATTTGTAAAAAAACACGGCTTTCAGACTGGTCATTCACAAATAGCCAGCGCTTGCAAAGTCATAGCCACTATTTTGCTGCAACACGGAAAGTTCCAGCATAATATACTGGAGATTGGAGCACCTGTGTATGAACTTCCACCATCATATGCTGGAAGTTCATACACACGGAAAGTTCCAGCATAATATACTGGAGATTGGAGCACCTGTGTATGAACTTCCAGCATATGATGGTGGACCGGTATATTATACTGGAACTCCAATATATTATGCTGGAGTATTTTCAGGATTTTGAATTGTGTTTTCGTTCAGATTTATCTTTATATGAAAAGTGACAAAATTTCGATTACTTTTGAAACTGTGACTATTTGTGAATGACCACTTGTAAATCTGGCTATTCTTGAATTTCACCCAATATATTTTACTAAGAAAGTCTATATGTACCTTATCAATATGCATAAATATCATGATTTTGATTTTATCTGAAAAATAAGCACACGCACTAACAGTAGTGAGTGTTTACGTATAAATTTGGTACCATTATATATAATCGTTTGAATTTTAGAAACGGGCCCAATTCTAATCGAGCTTAAATACAATTACTTTAGATATATGATTGAAATGGTTAGTTATATTTAATGGAACAACTATTTTCACAAACACGATAGTGAAGTTCAGTTCCATCCTTTTCGATAACAAGTGAAGCCCAGTACCATACTTGATAAACAGCGAACATAGAAAGCTATAGAAAGTCATGAACTTCACTGTATTAACCCATATACGCACGCGATTACATTTTCAACACAAATGTGGTCCATGAGCACTGTTTTAAGAGGAGCCTTACATCTATAAATCGATCAAAAACAATTGAAGGATGAGACATTCCTCAGGTCAAACGAGTAAACTTCAAGAAACTTCATGTGCAAGATTTTGTATTTACATTCAGAGTAGCTACTAATTAACAAAAGCTGTAGATAACCAAGCAAAAATACACATGAATAATACCCGACGTAGAATCAGGACTGACCCACCATGGTTGAGACAACTAAATAGAATACTTGAACTCTCCCCTTCCTGTGTTCCTTTAACCAGACCAGCCTTATACAATTACGAATTTACTCCCTCTTTTCCTACTAAATTTCCTCTCTGTTGCCCAATCAAAAATATCTAGCTGCAATCCAAAACAATTTAATGGAACTTGAAATCTCTACAATGATATCAATATCCTACTGTCAAGGAAACATTCCTTCCAGATACTCATCAATATTTTCATTATCTTCATTACCTGGATTTTCAGATGAAGTTGAAGCCTTGGACCCTCTACTCTTGCCTTTCCTTCGTTCATATTTATCATCCTTATTGTCATCATCACTTACAGATCTTTCCCTTTTCCTTCGATGCTTATCTTTCACGTTTTCTAAAGATTGCTCCTTCTCCTTCCTCTTTTTATAATGAAGCTTTTCTGCACATCTTTCACACGTTACCAATTTCACTAGGGCCTGTTTGTTTTCTCCTGCTTCAACATATGAAAAATTCACCTCGTAGCTAGCTAGACCATCACTCTCATTGCAGTGTTTGTTACCACAGACAAATTGCCCTTTCCCAGATATCACTTCCTTTTCGGTCCTCCATCTCAGGCCAATCTTGCCACTCTTATAGTGTGTCATATCGGCTAAGCAATATTCTTTAAAAAGCTTGTCATAGTAGCGCTTCACCAACCTTTGCTCCCAAGATGGATTCATATCGTCTTCCTCAGTTCGTATGAACCGATATCCTTCTTTAAGTGTATCCTTATCTGTTTTAACAGGCAACTTTTCTTGTGTGAATCTCTCTCTTCCATAATATCCAACATAATCATTGAGGAATTTCTTGTGGCGATCATAAGCATTCAGGCCCAGTATGTGATCTTGGTATTGCTGTTTTTTTGCTTGTCTATCAAAGATAGCCTGCTTAAGCGACCCAAACGAAGTCATTATTTTTTGAATTGGGTGCAAAATCTCCTGTTTATATCATAAAAAACGACAAAGGTTTAGGGTTTAATCCACGTTAAGGACCGTAAAGCGAAGTTTTTTCTTTGTCGCGTTGCTTTTTAAGTTTCTTGATATCTTGAGTTGGTTGAGTTCTATGAGTAACCTTAGGATATCAACAGTTTTATAGTATGGTAAGGTATCCAACAATCTCCTGCAAAAGTAAATCCAATCAGAAAGCTAACTAACAAAAAGAATTAAAAGATTTATCAGCCAAGTGCATCACGAGGGATAGAAAGGCAGAGAAGTACCAAAGTAGCCCGCAATCACCAATAACTAAGCAGTCTTACCAGTTGAGGGTTATGCTTGAGATAATCTGACCGACTTCATTAAAGCAAAATCCGTATATATTTAACACAGATTAAACATGTTGATAAAGTGCTAGTTAATCATAGTTTTCTAAATTTTAATTAGTTCTAGAAGTTCAAGTACACAAAAGCAAATGGTCATCCGCTTCCCTGCAATTATGCTGGAAGCAACGAAGCAGTAAGGCAAATTTTGCATTTCCACAGGCTTAGGTACGCAATATGACAAACGTGTTAGCAATTCTTTCGTTTACCAAGCTTCCTAGCGTTCACAGAAGATTTCCTCTTCAAAATAGAGTTCCTATATAACCTTTTTTATTATGTCACATATCACTTGAGCAAAAAAAAAAAAAGAATTTTTTAACAAAAGAAGCGGCTCATGTGTACCAAGGCAGCATGGACTCAAACCGTTTTCCAATTCCTCATTAAAGAGGATCTCCAAAACATTATTGCTTACTTTGGATCCCCAAATAAATATCCTAAATTATCACTTCAACATATATACCATTAGCAACTCTACAACATTGCAGAAAAAAGTGTGAAGGGCTTGTCTTTTATATCCTACTATATATTTAGATAGAGTGTTGGATAAGAATAACTATAAGGTGTATGCAACTACACTAAAGTAAGATGTCTCTTCATTCAACATTGTAGTTACCTTTTGCTAAGAAGGACTGGACCTTAGGTTTGATCGAATTCCACATGAGAAAACATCAACATTTCAACTCTCTGGACCTTTGTTTAACGAAAATTAAAAGAAAAATGGGGCCCTATACAGTTGATGTGGAGTTATTGAATGCATATCGAAAGATATACCAAACCAAATTGAAGCTCTACTACTTTTGATTTATCATATGAGTAAAAGAAGCTATAAATAGGAAATTAGGTTCAATTACCATAACCACAATTGGGACAAATAACCAATTTATAACCCTAGGTCCAAACAACAGAAAGAAGAAGAACAACAAGTAAATAAAGCGTAGCGATAATACTAACCTCAACACTGTAAGATCAGACAACGAACAAAGAGATCCTTCGATGGGGGGATTGAGCGATGAAGAATGTATAGCCAATTTGAGAGAGGGGCTGGCTGCTGTTCAATTTCGTATGTTAAAGGGTTAATACATTATTATTTTTTTTGCGGGGGGGCGAGGGTGGGGTTACTAAAACAGCCAAGTGCCATTTTTGCTTCATTTTTGTAAAATTAATTATTTTATTTCTTATTTATTTTTTCCTCTCGGCTTTTCTTGTTCCATTGTTTTCACCTTGTTCTAATAAAAGTAAATCAAATATAAATTCATAATTTTAAAATAACAGTAACATTAAATATAAATTAATCAAAATAATAATATCAATTGCAAATCACAACTAAATTTTATTTAAAATGGTAGATTTAGTGTCACGACCCAAAACCGGTCCAGGTCGTGATGGCGCCTAACGGTGGCGTTAGGCAAGCCAACGACAACAATAACAATGAAAGTGCAGAATACAATAACAATGAAAGTGCAGAATACAATAACGACATGGGGCAAGGCCGTAGAAACAAGCTGAGCCACAGCTAGGCCCAATACATATACAACCCCGATAACTATAATAAGTGTGTGCCAGGACTAGTGTCACAGTGTCAACGGGCGGCTACATAGATACAACTGTAGAAAAACATATACATAATATACAAGTCAGTATCTATCAACAGGCGGACGACCAAACGGACCAGCCTCAGTACCTGCACAGTCATGTGCAGAAAAGAAGGAAAGTGTAGCATGCGTACATATAAACAAATATGTACCCAGTGAGTACCCCGTCTAAACTCGTAAAGAGTAGTGACGA
>ML285879.1:0-13543 GCA_005239495.1 Nicotiana undulata
TGTAGAGTATGCGATTGAGGTGATTGGTTATAGCTGAGACCCTTGTCGGGCATTTATTGAGTTGTTAATTGATGTTTTTCCCCTTGCCGGGTGATTTGAACTGTCTATTTACACTATGTTATAATCCTTGCCCTTATATCTGTTATTGTTTGGTGAGGAAGAGTGTAAAGCACGAAGGGTGATGTCGTGCCATGACATCTGATTACATTGCATAGTGAGGAAGAGTGTAAAGCATGAAGAGTGATGCCGTGCCATGATATTTGATTACATTGCATAGTGAGGAAGAGTGTAAAGCATGAAGAGTGATGCCGTGCCATGATATTTGATTACATTGCATTGTGAGGAAGAAAGTAAAAGCACGAAGGGTGATGCCGTGCCATTGTTTAACATTTCTGGTACTTATACTTGTTTCGATGGCTATTGTGTTAGATTGCCTCCCTTGTTTACTTCTATCTGTCAATTTGACTGCTTCATTTCACTTGTTCCCCCTTTACTGCTCCCGTATCCCTTACTTGCTTGTTTATCCCTTGCCTTGTATTATCCCTGTTACCTGCTACAGAATAGGACCGGTTATCGTTATTTTCAAGTCTAGCCTCGTCACTACTTCGACCGAGGTTAGGCTTGGCACTTACTCAGTACATGGGGTCGGTTGTACTGATNTACTTTTTCTCCTAGTTTCAAGACAATCATATATTTCTTTTCAGGCTATGTATTTAGCACTCAGTTTAGATAGTTCGTGAGGTTGTGACACCCTGGTTTTGGGATTATGCGATGATGTTATCTTTATTATGTCATTACGCATTTTCAGAGTATTGTTACATTTCCACTGTTAAAGCTATGAAGTATGTTGGTTATTTCAGTTAAGATTTGAAGGGTATTAATTTTACTACTGTTGGATTGATTTAAAAATAGTGATGGCGAGGACGCGTGCTTCCCTTGGTTCCGCTCAGCAGCCCGACACTCCTGCTATAGCTCCTACGAGGGGTCGAGGTCGAGGACGAGGTCGTGCTAGAGGCCGAGGCCGGGGCAGGGATCAACCTAGAGCAGCAGCCCCAGTGGAGGACCCTCAGGTCGAGTCCGATGAGGAGGTCCCAACTTCGGCAGTCCCAGTTGGACCAGCGCAGGTCCCAGAGGGGTTCATAGCTACCCCAGTGCTTCAGGACGCTCTAGTCCGCTTGGTAGGACTTATGGAGAGTGTGGCTCAGGCCGGTCTTCTTCCTACTGCACCAGCTGGATCTCAAACTGGGGGAGGGACCCAGACCCCTGTTATTCATACCCCAGAGCAGGTTTCCACTCAGTTTCAGACTCCAGCACCTCAGACAGCTGGAGTAGCTTAGTCAGGTATTGTGGCACCTGCAGCCGAGGGTGTAGCTATGTCAGCAGATGCTCTATGGAGACTGGACAGATTCACCAAGTTATTCACTACTACATTTACTGGTGCACCATCAGAGGATCCCCAGCATTATTTAGACAGCTGTTATGAGGTTCTTCAGAACATGGTCATAGTGGAGTCCAATGGAGTTGACTTCGTTTCTTTTCGACTATCTGGAGCAGCCAAAACTTGGTGGAGGGACTACTGCTTAACCAGACCAGGTGGGTCGGCATCTTTGACTTGGGCTCAGTTCACAGAGGTATTTTTGGGGAAGTTCCTTCCCATTACTCAGCGAGAGGATCTTAGGAGGCAGTTTGAGCGCCTCCAGCAGGGATCTATGTCTGTTACTCAGTACGAGACCAGGTTCATCTCTCTAGCCAGGCATGCACTGATGATACTCCCCACTGACCGAGAGAGAGTTTTGAGGTTCATTGAGGGATTGGCCCAGCCTATACGACTCCAGATGGCTACGGAGTCGGGTAGTGATATTTCTTTCCAGGATGCGACCGATGTAGCCAGGAGGATTGAGATGATTTTGTCACAGGGAGGTGATCATGGGACTGATAAGAGACCCCGTCATTTTGGTAGATTCAGTGGAGCCTCATCTGGAGGAAGGGATTCTTTCAGCAGGGGTCATCCACCCCGACTTTTTCAGTCAGCACTTCAGGTATCTCCTCGTGCACCGCCAGCTCATGTTAGTGCACCACCAGCATCTATCAGTGCACAACCGCTTTAGAATTACTAGGGTAGTTATCAGGGTCGTCAGGGCTAGTTCCCGAGTCATCAGCCACAACAACAGAGATCTTGTTATAGTTGTGGTAGCCCGGGGCACATTGCTAGATATTGCCCCCGAGCTTCGAGTGGACCCCAGTATCAGGGTTCCCGTGCCTTGGTTCCCGCAGTAGGTGCACCCTTACCCCCTCAGCCAGCTAGAGGTGGTGGTCGAGGTGCCAGAGGTGATGGTCAGGTTCATAGAGGTGGAGCACAGACCACGAGGGGTAGAGGCCAGGTTGCAGCAGGTAGAACCAGGGATGTTCAGATTGGAGGGGCTCAGCCCTGGTGTTATGCTTTTCCTGCTCGTCCTGATGCTGAGGCTTCTGATACAGTTATTACAGGTACGGTTTCAGTTTGCAGCCGAGAGGCTTTGATGTTATTTGATCTGGGTTCTACTTTCTCTTATGTGTCTTCATATTTTGCCCCTTATTTGAGTATGCCCCGTGATTCCTTGAGTACTGTCGTACATGTGTCTACACCGGTGGGTGATTCCATAGTGGTAGATCGAGTCTACCGTGCTTGCATAGTAGTTATTGGTGGTCTGGAGACTCAAGTTGATCTTTTGCTTCTTGATATGGTTTACTCAATGTTATATTGGGGATGGACTGGTTATCTCCCTATTATGCTATTCTGGACTGTCATGCCAAGACAGTGACCTTAGCCTTGCCAGGAGTACCTCATTTAGAGTGGAGAGGGACTCCTAGTCATTCTTCTGGTAGAGTTCTTATATGAAGGCTCGACGCATGGTCGAGAAGGGTTGATTGGCCTATTTGGCCTATGTTCGCGATTCTAGTGCTGAGGTACCTTCCATAGAGACCGTGCCCGTGGTTCGTGAGTTTCCATAGGTATTCCCTACTGACCTGCCGGGTATGCCACCCGACATGGATATTGATTTTTGTATTGAGCTAGCTGAGGACACTCAGCCCATTTCTATTCCCTCGTATCGTATGGCTCCGCCAGAGTTGAAGGAGTTAAAGGAACAATTACAGGATTTGTTGGATAAAGGCTTCGTTAGGCCTAGTAAATCTCCTTGGGGTGCTCCAGTATTGTTCGTGAAGAAGAAAGACGGCTCAATGAGGATGTGTATTGACTATCGGCAGTTGAATAAGGTTACTATCAAGAACAAGTATCCTTAGCCGATGATTGATAACTTATTTGATCAGCTTCAGGGTGCTACATTATTCTCTAAGATAGACTTGAGATCTGGTTATCATCAGTTGAGGATCAGGGCATCTGATGTGCCCAAGACGGCCTTTCGCACTCGTTATGGGCATTATGAGTTTTTGGTCATGTCGTTTGGGTTGACTAATGCCCCCACTGCTTTTATGGAGTTGATGAATCGGGTATTCATGCCTTATTTGGACTCATTTGTGATCATGTTTATAGATGATATTTTGATATACTCTCGCAGCCGAGAAGAGCATGAGAAGCACCTTAGATTCGTCCTCCAGACTCTGAGAGATCGGCAGTTGTATGCCAAGTTTTCTAAGTGTGAGTTCTGGTTGAGTTATGTGTCATTCTTGGGCCACGTCGTATCGGCAGAGGGCATTCAGGTGGACCCGAATAAAGTTTCAGCAGTTAGAGATTGGCCTAGGCCCACTTCAGCCACAAAGATTCGGAGTTTCTTGGTCCTAGCAGACTATTATCGCCGGTTTGTGGAGGGGTTTTCATCTATAGCATCCCCTATGTCCAAGTTGACGCAGAAGAGTTTCCAGTTCAGATGGTCCGAGGAGTGTGAAGCGAGCTTTCATAAGCTCAAGACAACATTGACCACAGCACCAGTGTTGGTATTGCCCACAGGTTCAGGTTTGTATACCGTGTATTTTGATGCTTCACGGGTTGGGCTCGGTGCGGTATTGATGCAGGGTGGGAAGGTTATAGCCTATGCTTCTCGTCAGTTGAAGATTCATGAGAAGAACTATCCAGTCCATGAATTGGAGCTTGCAGCTATTGTTCATGCCTTGAAGATTTGTAGGCACTATTTGTATGGGATGATGTGTGAGGTATTCACTGATCATAAGAGTTTGCAATACTTGTATAAGCAAAAGGAGTTGAATATGATGTAGAGGAGGTGGTTAGAGTTGCTGAAGGATTATGATATTACTATTCTCTATCATACGGGAAAGGCCAATGTGGTGGTCGATGCTTTGAGCCGGAAGTCAGTCAGCATGGGTAGTTTGGCTTATCTATCAGTTGGAGAGCGACCTTTGGCTTTGGATGTTCAGGCATTAGCCAATCGATTTGCTAGATTGGAGGTTTCTTAGGCTGGCAGTGTTTTGGCCCATACCGTCGCTCGTTCTTTGTTGTATGATCGTATTCGTGCCAGGTAGTATGATGATCGTCATTTGTGTGCTCTTCGAGACGCGGTTCGACACGGACGTGCCAAGCAGGTCACAGTCGATGCGGAGGGAGTTTTGAGATTGCAGGGTCGTATATGTGTTACTGATGTGGACGACATTCATGAGTTGATATTGCAGGAGGCCCATAGTTCCCGGTATTCCATTCATCCAGGCGCCGCGAAGATGTACCAGGACTTACGGCAGCATTATTGGTGGCGTAGAATGAAGAAGGATATTGTGGCTTATGTAGCTCGGTGCTTGAATTGTTAGCAGGTTAAGTATGAGCACCAAAGACCCGGCGGTTTGATGCAGCAGATTCAGCTTCCCGAGTGGAAGTGGGAGCGTATCACGATGGATTTTGTAGTTGGGCTTCCACGGACCCAGAGGATGGTTAATGCAGTATGGGTTGTTGTGGATAGGCTGACCAAGTCAGCACATTTCATTCCTGTGGCGGTTTCGTCTTCAGCGGAGAAGTTAGCTCAGATCTATATGAGGGAAATTGTCAGATTGCACAGTGTGCCCTTATCTATCATATCAGACCGAGGTACTCAGTTCACCTCCCATTTCTGGAGAGTATTTCAGCGAGAGTTTGGCACACAGATTGAGTTGAGCACAACATTTCATCCTCAGACGGACAGACAGTCTGAGCGTACTATTCAAAATTTTGGAGGATATGTTGCGGGCATGTGTTATTGATTTTGGTGGATCATGGGATCAGTTCTTGCCTTTAGCAGAGTTTGCCTACAACAACAGTTACTAGTCGAGCATTCAGATAGCTCTGTATGAGGCGTTGTATGGTAGGCGATGTCGGTCTTCAGTCGGATGGTTTGAGCCCAAAGAGGCTAGATTATGGGGTTCTGAGTTAGTCCAGGATGCCTTGGATAAGGTGAAGATTATTCAGGATAGGCTTCGTACAGCTCAGTCCAGGCAAAAGAGTTATGCAGATCGTAGAGTTCGAGATTTGGCTTTCATGGTAGGAGACCAGGTGTTCCTTCGAGTGTCGCCTATGAAAGGCTTGATGAGATTCGGAAAGAAGGGCAAGTTGATCCCTAGGTATATTGGTCCATTTGAGATTTTGGATAAGGTAAGAGAGGTGACCTACAGACTTGCCTTGCCACCGTATTTATCAACAGTGCATCCAGTGTTTCACGTATCTATGCTCCGGAGGTACATTGTAGATCCGTCTCATGTTCTTGACTTCAGCGGTGTCCAGTTGGACAAGGATCTGACTTATGAGGAGGATCCGGTAGCTATATTAGATAGGCAGGTTCGTCAGTTGAGGTCGAAGAGTTACCCTTCGGTTCGTGTTCAGTGGAGAGGTTAGCCTGCCAAGGCAGCTACTTGGGAGTTCGAGTCTGATATGAGGAGTCGTTATCCCCATGTTTTCTCAGACTCAGGTACTTTTCTATGTCCGTTTGAGGACGAACGTTTGTTTTAGAGGTGGAGATTGTGATGACCCAAAAGGTCATCCTAAGTAATTCTCTCTAAATATGTGTTCCGAGGCCTCGAAAGCCTCCGTTAGTCTACCTCGATATGCGTGCGTAGCCCGGGCGTGTAGTCAGGAAGTCGGTATGTTGAAATTTGATGAAAATGGAATTTTATGATAATTAAATGGATAAAGTTGACTTTGGTCAACATTTTTGGTAAACGTACCCGGACCCATGATTTGATGGTCCCGGAGGGTCCGTAGGAAAATATGAGACTTTGGTGTATGCCCGGAATCGAATTCCGAGTTCCCAAGCCCGAGAAATGAATTTTTAAAGAAAATTGTTTTCTGAAAATAATAAAAGATTTTAAAAATGAATTATTATGTGAAAACCGTGTTACCGGGCCCGTATTATGGTTTCGGAGCCCGGTACAGGTTTATTATATGTTATGTGACTTATCTGTGAAGTTTGGTGTAAAACGAATTTGGAATGACATGTTTCAGATCAAAATTGGTAAAATTAAGCTTTATGAAGTTTTAAGAAATTTCTATGAGTTTTGAGGTTTAATTCATTATTTTTGATGACATTTTGATGATTTAAAAGCTTGAACAAGTCCGTATGATGTTTTGGGAGTCGTGTGTGGTTTTGGTTTTGAGCCCCGAGGGCTCGGGGTGAGTTTCGGGTAATTAACGGGGTGCAATAGAGTTAGAAAAATCTGGTTTTCTCCTGTTTTTTGGTGTCCAGCGATTTCCTCTCTGTGATTGCGGACTCAGTCACGCGATCGCAATGATGCAAGGGCTGGGGAGTGGAAATTGACCCTACGCGAACGCAGGGCCTCCACCGCGATCGCAGAGCTTGGGGCTAGTGCTCTACGCGATCGCGGAAGGACTCACGCGATCGTATAGTGTAGACCTGGGTCGGGGGCTGGGCTCTGAAATGCTCTCCTCGAACACGGACGTGGGGTCGCGATCGCGATCCTTTGTGTCGTCAACCTCTGCGATCGCACACATTGCTCCGTGATCGCATAGGTCAATCCCTAGTACTCTCCGCGATCGCAATCATTTTCCTGCGATCGCAATGAACAATTTTGCCCAGTTATTCTTTAAGTCCAAAACAGTAGGCATTACGGGATTTTCCCAACTTTTCACTCTTCCCTTCTTCTGCAACCTCCATTGAAGTCCCCAAGCTAGATTCCCTCCATAGCCACTTGGGTAAGTGATCTTAACTTCTAATTCTTCCATTTCCTTCCATAATCACTAGAAATCTAGGCCTAAAATCATAAAATCAAGTAGAAATTAGGGGTTTTGGGTAGAGTTAGGTTTTGGGAAAATTGGGTGATTCAACCTCAATTTGGGGTCGGATTTCAAAACAAATTATATATTCTAACTCGGGGGGTTATGGGTGATCGGGTTTTGGTCCGAACCTCGAGTTTGGACCAAGCGGGCCCGGGGTCGAATTTTGGTATATTTGGAAGAATGCTAGGAATTGCATATCTAGGCTGTGGGATTGTGTTATTGAGTCTTTATTGATATTATTGAATTAATTTACCAAGATATAGTTGTTTCGGAGTCGGATTTTAAAGGAAAGGCGGTCATAGAGGGTTGATTGCTATACTTTAGACCCGAGGTAAGTGTCTTGCCTAACTTTGGTGAGGAAATAGGTATTATTTGTTATGTGCTAAGGGATTATCATATTTATTGCATAGGTGAGGTGACTAGTACCTATGCAATGTGTGTCAAGCATGCCAGTGAGTCGATTTTGATAGAAATTGAAGTATTTCTTCCATGTTTACAATATTATGAGATTGTCTCTACTTGGTAATTTATTCTTGATTGAAAGTATTGGATGTTGAGCTTGAGAAGTGTTGATACGATTGATAATCCAAGTGTAGAGTATGCGATTGAGGTGATTGGTTATAGCTGAGACCCTTTCCGGGCATTTATTGAGTTGTTAATTGATGTTTTTTCCCCTTGCCGGGTGATTTGAACTGTCTATTTACACTATGTTGTACTCCTTGCCATTATATCTGTTATTGTTTGGTGAGGAAGAGTGTAAAGCACGAAGGGTGATGCCGTGCCATGACATCTGATTACATTGCATAGTGAGGAAGAGTGTAAAGCACGAAGGGTGATGTCGTGCCATGATATTTTATTACATTGCATTGTGAGGAAGAGAGTAAAAGCACGAAGGGTGATGCCGTGCCATTGTTTTACATTTCTGGTACTTATACTTGTTTCGTTGGCTATTGTGTTAGATTGCCTCCCTTGTTTACTTCTATCTGTCAATTTGACTGCTTCATTTCACTTGTTCCCCCTTTACTGCTCCCGTATCCCTTACTTGCTTGTTTATCCCTTGCCTTGTATTATCCTTGTTACCTGCTACAGAATAGGACCGATTATTGTTATTGTCAAGTCTAGCCTCGTCACTACTTCGATCGAGGTTAGGCTTGGCACTTACTCAGTACATGGGGTCGGTTGTACTGATGCTACACTCCACTTCTTAATGTTGTGCAGATCCTGTATCCGGAGCCAGTGGACCGCATTGAGGGAGTCACCTTTAGTCCACCCAAAGCTTCAAGGTATACCTGCTGGCGTTCGTGGGCCTTGGTGTCTCTCCTGCATTTGGATTCCTTATTGTCTTACTTTTTCTCCTAGTTTCAAGACAATCATATATTTCTTTTCAGGCTCTGTATTTAGCACTCAGTTTAGATAGTTCGTGAGGTTGTGACACCCCGATTTTGGGATTATATGATGCTGTTATATTTACTATGTCATTACGCATTTTCAGAGTATTGTTACATTTCCGCTGTTAAAGCTATGAAGTATGTTGGTTATTTCAGTTAAGATTTGAAGGGTATTAATTTTACTACTTTTGGATTGATTTAAAAATAGTGGTGTGTAGTATACGTTGGCTTGTCTAGCGGGTTCAACGTTAGACGTAGTCACGGTCCGAAAGGTGGAATTTTGGGTCGTGACATTTTATCCCAACACATGCAACCCCAACTATATATGCTACTTCATCTAATCAATATCAACAAAGACAAAACTAAAAACAATTTACGGATAGAAGTTCAAAGATTGTAGCTTCTTCTCCAAACTGATCCTCATAGATCTCTTGCAATGTATATTTTGAATTATCAATCGTACCAAATCTTCAGCTTTCCTTTTCTACTTTCGAAAACTCCTCCAATTCGTTTCCTGCCATAAGTAATATACAACACCTACTAATATCATTCTGTATATAGTTGTTTCATGTATGTATTTGTTAGTATTACACAAATGAAGCAACGTGAAATAAGTATGCATAGGGCACATGGAGATCATTGTTTCAATTCCATGAAAATGACCAATCTTTCGCCATATCGCCGCTCACCCCAAGATCCTCTCCATTTTATCACCTCTCAACTTTTTTCTCCTGCCGCCCATAATTTTCTGACTGGTTTCGCCATAGATTTTACCAAAATATATTTGAATTTTTTTGATAAATATATGTTTGTTATAAATTTTATTTATATTTTGACAAATTTCCAAAATCCAAAATCAGCTCAAGAGCTTGTTTTGACCCAATATATCACTATTACATTGTTTAAAATTTTCCCCAAACCTTTGTATTTTATAAAAGAACTCACCGTATTTTGTAACAATGTTATTTTGTCTTCTTGGTCACCTGATAGTGTATTATGTAGTTCATTATAAAAATAATAATTTTGTACCAAATTTATTTGTGTTCAGGACTATGGTTTGCAATAACATAATGAATGTTATTGATAAAGGTACTGTTGGGTATTTGTGATAGTGTTTAGAACTTGTGGATATAAGTCATGCTTTATATTTTTCCCAAAAAAAGAAAGTTAAATATGATTTGAAAACTTATGTCCAAGCATATTTTCATATTAAAACCAAACTTCAGCCAAATCAGATTTTTGAAGATATTTCATACAATTAGAAGAAGAAGCAGACGGAGAGATAGAGGAGAGAGTTATCATTTCATTATCAAAAATTATATCTATACTATTACATAGATTGAGTATTTATACACTTGTACTAATTTAGTAGTTATAGTTAAGCAACTAACTAACTAACTTACTAACTAACTTCCTAACAACCATTAGATAGTTAATTAACTATTTTTAGCTAAAAGACTAATCTACGCTCACATTATATTATTTAACACTCCTCCTCAAATTAGGTGTTGTAAAAATATTAATCACACCTAGTTTGGATTTCAAATATTCATTCTGGACCTTGGTTAGGCCCTATGTAAAGATGTCCACTGGTTGTTCTGTTGTAACAATGTACTTTGTGTAGATAAGACCTTGTTGGATTTTTTTCTCTCACAAAATGACAACCAATTTCAATATGTTTGGTTCTCTCATGGTAAACTGGATTTGCAGCTATTTGTATTGCTGCTTTACTGTCACTGAAGATGTTAATAGGCAGTTGAATCTTAGTATCAACTTCAGTCAGTAAACCATATAACCAGATGAGTTCAGCTACTGTTGTTGCTAAGCTTCTGTATTCTGCCTCTGCAGAAATTCTAGAAACAGTAGTTTGCTTTTTAGACTTCCATGACACCAACGAATCACCAATCTTAACTAGATAACCTGTAACTGATTTTCTGGTTAAGAGACAAGATGCCTAGTCTGCATCACAATAAGCTGTAATTGTATTACATTGGGAGCTTGATAATAGCACTCCTTGACCTGGCTGATTTTTTAGATATCTTACTATTCTCAATGCAGCTTCCATGTGTGATCTTTTAGGTTCTTGAAGAAACTGACTGAGAGTTTTAACCCCAAATGCTATATCTGGCTTTGTTACTGTCAAGTATAACAATTTTCCTATTAATCTTTGATAAGATGTTTGATCAACTAGACTATCTTCATTCCTTGATTCTTCTGTCTAACTAATATGATCATCACACTGTTTAGAAGTTAATTTGATAGTAACATCTATTGGAGTTATTGTTGGTTTGGCAGCAGCTAGTCCAGCTTCTGAAATCAACTCTAAGGCATATTTCCTTTGATGCATAGTAATTCCTTGACTAGACCTGGCAAATTCAATTCCCAAGAAGTATCTGAGCTCCCCCAGATCTTTCATCTCGAAAGCATGTTGTAGCAGAGTTTTTGTTTCCTCAAGTAACTGTAAGCTATCACCTGTAATCAACATATAATCTACATAAACTAGAATTAGAGTAGTACCTTCATTTGTCTTTATGATGAATAGAGAGTGGTCATATTGGCTTTGTTTGAACTTGAACCTTAGCAATGCTTCACACAATTTTGCATTCCATTGTCTAGGTGCTTGTTTAAGTCCATATAGGGATTTAACAAGTCTACACATTGTCTTCTCCCCCTGACTTTTAAAGCCCTCTGGTAAATCCATATATATTTCATCAAATAGATCTCCTTGTAAAAATGCATCATATACATCCATTTTATGTATATGCCATTTCTTTGAGGCTGCTAGTGCCAGAATGCTTCTTACTGTTACCAATTTCACTACTGGTGAAAAGGTTTCTTGATAGTCAATTCCTTATTTTTGGCTATACTTTTTAGCAACTAACCTAGCTTAGAATCTTTCAACTTCACCTGTAGCTTTATATTTGACTTTGTAAATCCATTTGCACCCTATATGCTTCTTTCCTTCTGGCAGAGTTACCATTTCTCATGTATGATTGTTTTCAAGAGCTTTTATCTCTTCATCCATAGCCTGAATCCATCTAGGATCTTGAATAGCTTTAGAGTAATTGTTTGGTTCAGAAACAGTTGAACTTGTAGCCAGATATGACTGATATTTGGATGAAAGATGATCATAACTGACATATTTATTTAGAGCATAAGGAACATTCTGATGAATATTAAGTGATACAAAATCTTTCAACCACACTGGGGGATGTTTGTCTCTGCAGGATCTCCTTTTGTTTTCAACCATAGACTGATTATTTTGCTGATTCTGAGCTTCAGTGATGTATGATGTTTGTGAACTGTTATTTTGTGTAGCATATAAGTATGGCTCTTCATTTTTTTCTTCAATGTTGTAGTCCACATCATTCCCACTGTAGTCTGTAACTATATCTGTATTGTTGTCTTCTTTGTTATACTGAACATTTGTGCCACTAGATTCTGTATTTTCACCCTCATTTGTAGATGTATTTGTATTTCTGTTTTGAGGCCAAATTGAATGATCATACAACACTCTCAATTATGGATTTTCATCCACAAAGATCTGTGAAGACCTCTTATCCTTATTTGTAAAAGGAAATACATCTTCTCTAAATATGACATCTCTACTTGTAAAAAAATATATGTTAGTTGGATCATATAAAATACACCCTTTTTGAACTTCAGAAAATCCCATATGAATAGACAGCTTAGCTCTAGGCATTAATTTGTCATGTTCTTGAAGTGTTTTTGCAAAACACATGTGTCACGACCCAAATCCTAATTCAGGTCGTGATGGCGCCCAACGACGGGGTTAGGCAAGCCAACATGGATGATACTAAGTGTTATCCTTCCTATTTGATCAATTTTTCCAACGTTTACTAGTTTTAAACAATTATTAGCATGATGATAACATGTGATATGAAATAAACTCATAACGAAACATGGCCAAAAGGTAAGCATATCTATAAATATACTGCCCATAACTCAAAATATACGCTACGTGTGTGCCAGGAACTAGTGCCACGAGTGTCACGGGAAACTATCTGACTACACAAGGATAATATATATACAAGTCCACGGTCTGAATGAAATAGACGGGAAAATGACAAAAACGAAACTTCAGGGTGCTGCCAGGGATCGCCAGGAAGAGCAGCTCAAGACGGGAAAATGACAAAAATGAAACTTCAGGGTGCTTCTAGGGATCGCCAGAAAGAGCAGCTCACCGTGAAGTCTAATCAACACAAGTCAGTATCTAGCACCAGCCTGATAGTCCGATGTACCAGCCTTCGGACCGTGAAGTCTAATCAACACAAGTCAGTATCTAGCACCGGCTTGATAGTCCGATGTACCAGCCTTCAGACCTGTACAGTCATGTACAGAAGAAGAAGTGCAACATGAGTACATAATAAATATGTACCTAGTGAGTATCCCGTCTAAAATCGAAGGAGTAGTGATGAGAGGTCGACTAGATACTCGCTAAGGTCCAGCAATATAATATATAACGAGATATGGCAAAAGCAATATGCATGTGAATAAGTAAACAACAAGTACATAGCAAGTAATGTAACCCAGGTAAATATCAGAAAAATGAACAGCAAAGTACCAAAATCCTCTCATAACCAATACCTGACAATCCCGTTACAAGTGACTCAGAACTCAAGTGATCATACACATACCAGGACAAGACAACCGGCCGGAGTCATAAGGGTGGTCATAAGGACTGAGGTCATAAGCTAACCCACGAATCGTACCTGCGAATCGTGTGCTGACTCGATAATGATTAGTAATAAGCTGACCCACGATCGCGCATCGTACCTGCGACTCGCGTGCTGACTCGATAATGATTAGTAATAAGCTGACCCACGGCCGCACATCATATCTGTGACTCGTCTGCTGACTCGACAACAAGTGCATATATATATATATATATATATATATATATATATATATATATATATATATATAT
>ML285880.1:0-26238 GCA_005239495.1 Nicotiana undulata
TTTTAGAAAATAATTTTCTTTAAAAATTCATTTCTCGGGCTTGGGACCTCGGAATTTGATTCCCGGCATATGCCCAAGTCCCATATTTTACTACGGACCCTCCAGGACCATCAAATCACGGGTCCGGGTCCGTTTACCAGAAATGTTGACCAAAGTAAACTATATTTATTTATTAATTATCAAAACTTATTTTTACCCAATTTTCACATAATAGCTTCCCGGCTACACGCCCGGGCTGCGCACGCATATTGAGGTGAGACTAACGGAGGCTCTCGGATCCTCGGAGCACAGATATAGCTTAAATTACGTAAGATGACCTTTTGGTTCATCACATATACAAACTTTGTTTCTTCTTTTCTTAAGGAATATTACAATAGTATGTATGGCTCATTATGTGAATATTTGAAATAGGTAATCATGGCATCTCAAAATGAAGAAAATCTGCCAGCTTCTTCTTCTAATGCTATTTTCTTAGACGACGAGAGTCAAAGGCCTTTACAACCTGATGAAGTTGTTGAAATGGCAAAAAGGAGATATTCCCGAGCATGGAATCATTTCGAGTTGGTGAAGTTTAATGGTGTTCCATATGGTGTTTCTAAGTATTGCAATCGCCGTTATAAAAATGCTAGAAATTGTGGTACAAAATCTATGTTAGATCACATACCTAAGTGTCCTAGTAGGCCAAGAGATGTACAAAATGAGGGTGATACTGGGGGTGGTTATTTTGATCAAGATGGTGCACGTAAACAACTTGCACATGCTATTATTTTACACGAGTATCCACTCTCTATAGTTGATCATGTAGGATTTAGGAACTTTGTTGCGAGTCTCCAGCCTATGTTTAAGAAGGTTTCAAGAAATACAATCAAGAATGACATAATGAAAATTTTTGACAATTTTAAATCGCAAACTTCTAAGTTGTTGGATAAAGTCACGAGTATAATTGCAATAACAACCGATATGTGGACTTCCGATAGTAACAAAAAAGGGTTCATGGCTATTACTGGTCATTTCATTGATGATTCATGGAGGCTTCAAAGTCATATTCTGAGACTTGTGTGGTGCTTTGGTTAATTGTTTGTTAGATTGGAATCTTGAACGAAAAATATCAACTATCACAGTTGATAATGCTAGCACAAACAATGCTATGATTAAAACTTTATTAGATGAGAAACTTAATAAAAAAGATTTGTTGTTGAGTGGTCGAGTATTTCATGTGCGTTGTGATGTACATATTTTTAATTTGATTGTGCAAGAAGGGTTAAAGGTGATAGGAGATAGTATTAGCAAAGTGTGTGATAGTGTCTTGTATTGGAGTGGATCAGCTGGCAGAATTGAGAGGTTTGAAGAAGCCGCACGTTTGGTTCATTGTTCTTGTAATAAGAAGTTGGAGCTTATGGTGAAGAAGCTTCAGCTAAAATTCAAGAAGTTCGATCCAATTGTTATGATCTCTTTCAAGATTATAAGAGTAAATTATCTGCTCCACATGATTCATTAGCATCTAGTTCTAGTGAAGTCACTAGTTTTACAGCCTGTTTGGCCAAGCTTTTTTTGGGCCAAAAGTGTTTTTTTTGGCCAAAAGCACTTTTGGCCAAAAATTGAGGTGTTTGGCCAAGCTTCTGGAAGGAAAAAAGTGCTTTAGAGGAGAAGCAGAAGCATTTTTGGAGAAGCAGAAAAAAATAGCTTCTCTCCAAAAGCACTTTTCTGAGAAGCACTTTTGAGAAAAATACACTTAGAAGCAGTTTTCAAAAGCTTGGTCAAACACTAATTACTGCTTAAAAGTGCTTTTCAAATTAATTAGCCAGACACAAACTGCTTCTCACCAAAAGCACTTTTTTAAAAAGTACTTCTGAGAAAAGCACTTCTCAATATAAGCTGATTTTAGAAGCTTGGCCAAACGGGCTATTACTCAGGGTGATCGGCTTTCGAGCTTTGATAGATTTGTAGCTTCAACTGGAGCTACCGTGGAGAAAAGATCAGAGTTGGATATGTACTTAGAAGAAGGCCTACTACCTCGAACCCCTTCATTTGACAATTTGAATTGGTGGAAGACAAATGGATTGAAATTTGCTACATTGCAAAAAATGGCTCGTGATCTCTTAGCCATTCCCGTGTCTATTGTTGCTTCAGAATCTGCATTTAGCACTAGTGGGAGGTTGATTAGCCCTCGTCGGAGTAGACTCCACCCCACTACTTTAGAAGCTTTAATGTGTGCTCGCACGTGATTATGGAATGACTTAAATGGTAAGTAATTTTCTCATTATTGTCTTAATAGGTATTCAATTGTTTAATACTATATTGATACTATGCGTTTTTCCTTTTAGGTTTGACTTCAACGATTGATCAAGTTTCATGTCCAACATTGCTTGATGAAGAGGACGAGCCGGATTCAATTGTTTAATACTATTTTGGATTGTCACATAGCTATTGTTTAATATTTATTGTTCTTGCTTTGAATTTGGAATTGGTCTTTTGATTATTACTGTACCAAACTGCATTCTGTGTTTCTTTGAAAATGTTGTAACGAGGGTAAACGAAATTACTCTCTTTGCTACTAAATGTTGAAATACTTTGACTGTTGATGGTTCTTAAGAAGAGAATCATTGTATCTCATGGAATGGCTGGTTTCTATTTTGTTCACGTAATATCTAAAATGAAGCATTTTCCTTTTTATAGCTACAATTAGAAATTAAAGAATATCAGTATGAACTATTGCATACTATAAACTTACTAAATTCTAAAACTTAACATAAAAAAATTGGTATAAGTCTGACTATTGTAGAGTTCATAAGGGATACATGTAATGACAAAACCTACTTTTTACTTAGAAAAATAATTTCAAAAGGTAACATCTGCAAATTCAAGTTGTTTAAGGTATAGAATTTAATATTCCAAGAAATTCAAGATGGGCCAGGACTAAGACATAGGTACAAACAGTATAGCAATATATACTTTTACGAACACTCTTAAATAATTGTTGTATATAAACAATAAGTCTCAGAAAGGCAACATCTATAGTATATATAAATCAAAAATAGGTTTAAAAATACAAAAAAACTTAAACGTGGCGGGGCGGAGCAAGGCGGGGCAGGGCAAGGCAAAATTTGAAAAAATGCTAAATAGGGCAGGACAGGACGGGTCAAAATATCAGCAGGTCAAGGCTTGTCCCGCCCCGCCCTAACCTGCCATGCCCCATTTTACACCCCTAGCTGAGTTATATACTGAAAAAAGGCACTCCTATCTCCTTTAAGGACTCTTCTTGTATGTACTTTGGTTGCATGGTGTGCAAGGAAAAGTACATCTACACCATTTTTTATGATTGCTTTGTAAGTATTTTCTGAAATTTGCCTTTCTTCTGTTTGTGGTTATTAGGGTGTCCATGTATATTTAAAAACTGACTAAATTAATCGAATGGTATCGTACCGAATCTATTTTCAGATTTTCTTTTAACAAAGCCGTATGTTTTAATATAAATCTATAACTGGACTAATAATTAGGGTATGTTTTTTATTTTATAAAATAAGCCGAAAAAATACCAAACCGTACCGAATAAATTTACATGTGGAAAATATACTTATATATTAAATTTAAAAACAATAAAGCATTAAATTTTTCCTTGGGCCTTGGAATTATGAAAACGGGTGCAAACCAAAAAGTAATAAATTCAAAATCCTAATCCCAAACCTATTATGCGTTACTCCTAATGAAATTAAATTATATAACCGAGAATAACCGAACCGTACCAATACTGAAGACAAACCGACATGATTGAGACGGTTTCGAAAAATCTAATTTTGATTATACATAATAGAATACCAAAAAATTAATATAATACAAAATTTATAAAATAACCCACAGAACCGAACCATTTAGACCCTAGTGGTTACTTAATTAGTTCTAATTTGTGGATGACAAGAAAACTTGGATCTTGCCATCTTGGTGGATTTTTTGGGATTTTGTGTGTCAGTTTTTGTGTTTGTTTTGCTTGGGGTTTTATTTAGGGGTTTGAAAGGGCAAAAGTGGTAAATTTGTCTTAGCAGTTTATAATTTATATGGATCGGTTCAACTAACTTAGGTTTGGGTATTATTTTATTTGGACCAAGGAGTTCCAATTAAGAACTTGTTGCCCAGCAACTATACGATGTTTGCAAATCCTTTGGTACCCTAAATCTCTTCTTTTAGTCAAGATTCCTGTGGTTAAATTTTAAGCTAATCTATGTGTATGTTTTTTTATAATTATTTATAAATTGTGCTGACATTGTTAGTTTAAGTATATTACAATCTATTGTTGTAATATACCATCAGGACCAGTTCTTTTTCCAACTGTATGTAGCAATCTGCAGAGGCGTATTCAGGATTTTGACAGGATGGGTGTATTATTAAAAAAATGTGGATTCAGAATATAAATTTCGTGAGTTCAACCTTTAGTTCTTATAGTTGCGCACCCTCTATTTTTCATGTTGAAAATATTGGGATCAATTGAACCCATTGACTGTATGCTACATCATACACTACTACTAATTTTAATATACATATTTGTTTAATCATATAAGATTTTACAGCGACAAAAGACAAAAGAAGAATAGAAATTTCAATGTATGAAAATTTTAAAGAATAAACCAAACAAAAAAGAAATAAAAAGAAAAAGTACTTAATCAATACGCAAAAAATAACACTAGACACGCCCATCTCCTATGGACATCTAGTTCTAGAAAAAGAGAGAGAAAAAAATAAGATTGACATAAGATTTGAACTCACAACCTCATCTATTAGAGAGATACACCAATAACCATAACATCATACAGTGCTTTGAGCGTGGACGTGCACACATATATTTAAGAAAATTAAAAACATATAACATTACTATACATAATTTAGGGGGGAGTACAGGTGTCACGACCCAAATTTTCAACCCTCGGGATCGTGATGGCGCCTAACACCACACTTGCTAGGCAAGCCAATGTTATAACAATTTAAAAATAAATGATGAATCTAATATTTCCCAACAACTGATGTCATAAATAATATTTGGAATAATAAACGAGCCACGAGCTAATAATAATAGCTATAAACTACCCCAGGGTCTGGTGTCACAATTTCACGAACTACTATAGATTACGACAAATAAATAGACGAAAAGGAAATGTAATTCTGTTTTTGAATGAACTAAAAACAGTGTCTAAATAAAAATAGGAGAAGACTCCAGGAATCTGCGGACGCCAGCAGATCTACCTCGTGTCTCCGCGTAAATGCTCAACTATGCTCAAAGGATCAGCTTTGACCAGTACCTGGATCTGCACAAAAGAGTGCAGAGTATAGTGTCAGTACAACCGAACCCATGTACTGAGTAAGTGCCGAGCCTAACCTCGATGAAGTAGTGACGAGGCTATGGCGGGGCATTTATAACCTAACTTGCGAATGTTGTAAAATAAACAAGAAAACACTTCTAATTACACAAGGCAATAACTGAAGCAACAATTAAAATAACTCAGCCACCTTTTCCAGGTCTCAGTTATAACCAATTCTTACATAAGTTTCAACATTCCAAACTTCACCTTTAAAATAACCGTAGGTGCAAATATGAGAAAGCAATAGATTAAAATAGAAAGTTTTCTCATTTACTTGTGTTTAAAATCAGTAAATCATAAATATTTTCCCTTATTGCTCCTTGTTGCGGTGTGCAACCCGCTCTCACCTGTCCTCCCTTATTCCCCCTCCCTATAAACATATCACCCTTATTTCTCATGTTGCGGCGTGCAACCCGATCCCACTTGTCCACCCTTATCGCTCCTTGTTGTGGCGTGCAACCCGCTCCCACCTGACAATTTCATAAATTTATTCATAAAGATTTCACAATTCAAGCCACTACCTTTCATAATAATATTTGTATCAACAAGTGAAATCAGAAAGTCGTATTACTCACAAACCCCATCAATTATTATTTCACAATGAAACCAACCAGAATTCATATAATTCGTAGAACACTGTCAAGTAGCTCGACCTTTCATATATCACAATGAATCCAGGAGTTCAACTCATACTTTTGAATTCATAAAACAATGCTTAACAACCAGTTGATGAAAACAAGTAGACATGGAGGCATAAAAATCATGCAAACAAGTAAATCAGGAATCAAATTATAGGGGATAGGGAAGGGATCATGTTTAACAATTAATATGGTGGTGCATAGATACTCGTCACCTCACCTATACACCACACGCATGCAATTCACATAACATTTAGGTTGGGGATTTCCTATTCCCTCAAGTAAAGGTTAAACCAAACACTTACCTCAATTCAGCAGGCCCTTACCGCTCAATCACAACTTTTTCTTTAGAAATTGCCTTCAATTATCTTGTATCTAATCATAATTGGGTTTAATATCAATAATTATTGTTAAAGGAGTTAACTTTATTGAAAAATCATGGGTTTCCTAAGTTTTCCAAAAAAAACCTAATTCTACCATGAAAAATTCTAGGTTCTAGGTTGAAATCTTGTAAAAAGTAGTTAAGGATTGAAAGAGATGAGTTAGAAATCACTTACCAATGATTTGGGGAAGAAAATATTTTGAAAAATCGCCTCTTGAGTTCTAGGGTTTTATTATTTTTGAAAAGTAGAAAATAGTTAAAAATCCAATATTTATACTCGCGCCTCAAGCCAGACCACCGTTGTCCGCGGTATAATTCCGCTGTAGCGGAATCTTGGACCTTGACCCACAGCTGTCAGCGGAATAAGGGGCGTGGCGGCAGGATTCTGGCTTAAAAAGCCACGGTCAGCGGAATTCCGGGCGCTGTGGAGGAATCCAATCCGTTGCCGCGGAATTCTAAACACTACCACACTTTCAAGTTCAGAGAGCTGAACCTGCAACCTGCAAATATTTGAATTTCCAGTTATTTTTTTAAGTGTCAAAACACTCTGTGGCCTACTCGAAACTCACCCGAGTCCTCGGGGCTCCAAACCAAACATGCACGCAAGTCTAAAAATATCATACAGACTTGCTCGTGCGATCAAATCACTGAAATAACATCAACATTTACAAACTTAACCTCAAAATCAAGATTTTTCCTCAAGAACACTCAATTTCACTATTTCTCATCCGGACGTCCAAATCACGTCAAATCAATTCTGATTCTCATCAATTTTCACAAGTACGACTTTCATATTATAAAAAACCTGTACCGGGCCCCGGAACCAAAATACGGACCCGATACCAATGAGTTCAAAAAATAATCATTTCTTTATTTCCTTTAAAATTTCAGTATAATAAGTTTCTTCAAAAATTATTTTCTAAGGCTAGGGACCTCGGAATTTGATTCCGGGCATACGCCCAAGTCCCATATTTTACTAGGGACCTTCCGGGATCGTCGGAACACAGATCCAGATCTGTTCACTCAAAATATTGACCAAAGTCAACCAACACCAAATCTAACTTTAAAATTCACTGTTTTTCATATTTCCATGTAAAAGCTTTTCGGTTTCACTCCGCGGATGCGCACACAATTTGAGATAATTAAAATTAATCACTTTAAGTCTAATAAGCCTTAAATAGAGTCTTAATTCATAAAATGACCCTTTGGGTCATCACAACAGGGGCGGTGTGATGACCCAGAAGGTCATCCCGTGTTTTATGAGTCAAATATGTGTTCTGAGGTCATGAAAACCTCCTTTTATCTCACCTCAATTTGCGTGCGCATCCCGAGCGTATAGAGAGGAAGCCTTTATGTGAAAAACTGAGAAAATTAATAGTTTTGTTTTTTAAATTTGATTTAAGTTGACTTTGGTCAACATTTTTGGTAAACGGACCAGGACCCGTGATTTGACGGTCCCAAAGGGTCCGTAAGAAAATGTGAGACTTGGGAGTATGCCCGGAATCGAATTCCAAGCTCCCAATCCCGAGAAATAAATTATTTTTATGAAAATATAAAGGATTTTAGAAATTTGATTATGTTTGAAATCTATGGCATCGGGCCCGTATTTTGGTTTCGGAGCCCGGTACAGGTTCAATATGATATTTATGGCATGTCTGTAAATTTTGGTAAGAAACGGAAGTCGTTTGACGTGATTCGGACCCGTAGTTGTAAAGTTTGATATTTTGGAAAATTTCTTTGATTTTGATGCTAAAGTTGTTGTTTAAGATGTTATTTCGAAGTCAGAAGTGTCAATCAAGATGGAAATCAAAGTGGTAAAGGAAAGGAGATGGTCCCAGCCCAGTAGGGAGGAAATCAAGCAAAAGTGAGCAATATTAATAATGCTGCAAATCAGAGGAAAGGAGACCAAACAAATGCAGGAAAGGAATTGGTTCCATTTGATAATGCAACAAATAATCATGTGCAGGTTACTGACAAATTTGCAATCTTAGAGGTGGTTGATGATGAGGAGGAAACTGATAACCAGTTGGCTTTGGTAGCAACTCAAACAATTCCTCACAACAAAGCAAAAAGAGACCAGCGTGTGTCTAAACAGAAACAACAGAAGGCTGCAACCACACCAGGAAATCTTAACCCCACAGCACCAGCTTTTAATCCTAACTAAGCAGGGATTGGGTATACTAATGGTTTAGAGAATGTTGCTTCAAAGGGTAAGGGCAAGGATGCTGCAAAAACAAGGGTGTCTACTGCTCAATGGGTGGAAAGAGCCTTCAATAGTAATACCCCAACTAAGACATCAGGTGTAGGTGTTAACACTTCTTGTCAGGAGATTCCATCACAAGACACATTGGTTGAAAAAGAGTTGCACAAAACTCCTGAAGAACAAGCAGAAGGTGAAAGGTTTCCTACTTTTAGAGAAAGAGTGTAATGGAGTGGTGGGAGACTATGGGTAAATCAAAGAGAAGTTGATTCAGATGAGGAAGAAGTACCAGAAGGAGCATCAATTGATGAAGAACCGGAACGAGAGGACAAAGAATATGATGAACAAAGTGTAAATGGGAATGTAATTGTCAAGGTAAGCAACAAGGGTGAAGATAGTACAAGAGGAGGTTTGATCGAACAGGAAAAAGAAAAATAGCTGGCTTTATCAAATGGAGAAGGAAGACCAGAAGGTTTAGTTGCAGTTTTAATTATTCCTGGTGGAACAGATGCAGAGGAACCTCAAATCTCAATCACTGAGCCACAAGAACTGATTGCCAAAGGAAAGGAAAAACAATCTACTAAAGAAAATAATGCATAAAAAAGTACTGTTTTGTTGGAACCTGGACAACCGAAAATATTGAGGACAGGTGAAGAACATGCTCTTGCTCCAAAGTTACAGAAGCAATCACAGGCGACCACAACAGGAATACTAGAAGAACTAAATGGAAGTGAAGAAGAGGAGAGAGAAGGAAAAGACATGGACCAAGAATCAACTACACAAAATTTTATGAATGTAGCAAAGCAAGGTGATCTTTCACCTAGGCAGATGGAGAAGGCAAAACAGCAGTCAAAGGGAGAAAGAAGCAGCAGAAGGACATGGTAGCAGCTCCAACTACAGGGGTACAAACAAGGAGGACATTGTCTAAATCTGGTAACCAGTGATGGATGCACTCATCTGGAACATAAGATCAGTTAACACACAACAAGCCTTTGAAAGGCTTATCAATATGCAAAGACAGAAACATTATGAGTTCATTGGCTTGATGGAACCTAAGCAAAAAACAAAGAAATTAGAGAGGTACATGAGCAAGATTGGGTTTGCACAGGCCATATCAAATGTTTCTAACAAAATTTGGGCTTTTATTGATGAAGTGTATGAAGTTATAGTGATGTATAACATGGTGCAGCAATTAACACTTAGACTATTTCACACAGAATCTCATGTGGAATTAGTTCTAACCTTGGTCTATGCTAAGTGTGATGCTATAGAGAGAATATAGATGTGGGACTCACTGTATGCTATGGCAAGAGATATGGAAGTGCCATGGCTTGTAGGGGGTGACTTCAATGTAATATGGGATGAAGAAGAGAAATTTGGAGGGCTTCCAGTCTCACTGAATGAAATTGATGATTTTAGGCATTGCATAAACACTTGCAATTTGTGTGATCTTGGATTCAAAGGCAGTATCTTAACATGGTGGAATGGTAGGGCGGAGGAAGATTGCATATTCAAGAGGCTTGACAGGTGCCTAGCCAATGAGGTATTTCAGAAGACTTTTCCTGGGATTGAGGTTCAACATCTTTCAAAGATTGGATCTTATCATAGTCCAATGCAACTAAAGTGTGATATAGAATCTCCACATATGAAGAAACCTTTTTCGATTCTTCAATTTTTGGGTGGAGCGTGAATCATTCAAGCAGGTAGTACAGGAAAACTGGAGTGTAGATTTCAGTGCTAATCCTTATACTATTTTTAATCATAAATTGAAGAAGGTGAAGAAGGCTCTATCTCAATGGACAAAGCAACTTTTGGGGATATTTTTTAGAAAATTGCTAGCATGGAGGAAGTGGTTTTAGTCCATGAGATTGAATTTGAAGCCAACCCCACAATGATAACAGAGAAAGGTTGCAAAGAGTGCATGCAGAGTTAATCAAGGTGTTAGCACTTGAGGAGAAATATTGGCAACAAAAGGCTGGGATGAAATGGTTTAAAGAGGGAGACAGAAACACTAAATTCTTTCATGCACAAGTTAAAGGAAGAAGGAAGAGACTGCAACTTAACAGGATACAAAACAACCTGGGAGTTTGCATTGAAGATGATGAAGAGATTGTTGTTGAGGCTATCAGATTCTTTGAGGAGCAGTTTACTGAAACAGCAATACCTTCATCTGTTGACATCATTGATCATGTCCCTAACTTAATTAATATGGAGCAGAATTCAGAATTAACAAAACAACCAACAAAAGATGAGGTAAAGCAGGCTGTGTTTGGACTCAATTGGGACAGTGCTGGGGGACCAGATGGTATGACAGGAAGATTCTTTCAGACATGCTGGGATATACTAGGTGATGACATGTTTGACATGGTGCATGCATTCTTTAATGGTCATGATATTCCCAAAAGCATCACACACACTAACCTTGTTCTCCTTCCAAAGAAGAAAGAGGTTACTACATTCTCTGATGTAAGGCCTATAAGTCTCAGCAATTTTACAAACAAGGTGATATCGAGGGTGATTCATGACAGATTGATAGGGCTGCTTCCAAGTTTAATATCATAAGAACAAGCAGGGTGCGTTAAGGGCAGGACCATAGTGGAAAACATCCTATTGGAACCGGAAATTGTGACAGACATGAGGCTAAGAACAAAGGCTAGACCAAATGTTATCTTGAAGTTAGACATGACTAAGGCATACGATCAATTGTCTTGGCTATTTCTGACAAAAGTTCTGAGGAAAATGGGCTTCAATGAAATGTTCATAGGCATGGTATTTGGAATAGTATCAAATAACTGGTACTCTAACCTCATAAATGGCCAAGCTCATGGTTTTTTCAGGTCCTCACGAGGAGTAAAGCAAGGAGATCCCCTCTCTCCTACTTTATTTATACTGGCAGCTGAAGCTTTAGCGAGAGGTCTCAATTCATTGCATCAAAATATACATTTTCGTGGCTTTGGACTTCCCAAGTGGAGTCCAAAGATCAACCATCTTGCATATGCAGATGATACATATTTTCCTCATCTGATGCAACTTCTCTCACGCTGATCATGGAGATTCTTAAGTTATATGAATCTGCATCTAGGCAATTGGTGAACAAGGCAAAGTCAGCAGTTTATATTCATCACTTGACGGATATTGAGGTAGTGGAAAAGGTGGAAAGGGTCACAGGGATGAAGAGACAGGAATTTCCTATCATCTATTTAGGCTGCCGCATATTCTATTCAAGGAGAAAATTGGAGTACTATCAGCCTATGGTCACTAAGGTTTTAGACAGATTGCAATCATGGAAGGGGAAGTTATTATCTATAGGTAGAAAGGGATGTGCTTATAGCTAATGTGTTGCAAAGTATGCCTATACATCTACTATCAGCTGCCAACCCTCCAAAATACGTGATAAACAGATTACACAAGATTTTTGCTCAGTTTTTCTGGAGTAGCTCAGTAGGTGGAACATAAAGGCATTGGGCATCTTGGAACACACTATGCATGCCATGTGAAGAAGGGGGAATTGGATTTAGGTCATTGCATGATGTAGCAAAAGCTCTATTATGCAAACTTTGGTGGAACTACAAGACAAAGCCAAGTTTGTGGAGTTCTTTCATGTCAAAAAAGTACTGCAAGAAGATGAACACAGTGATTGTCACATGGAGAATCCTTCATGAATTTTCGAAAATCTGAACGTGTGAGCCTTGGGTCGAATTTTAGTATTCTTGGAAGAATAGTAGGAAATGTATAATTTGGCTTGGGAATTGGTTTATTGAGTATTTATTGATGTTAATAAATCCATTATGTCTAGATATTACCGATTCGGAGTTGGATTCGAGAGGAAAGGCTGTGATTGAGGCTTGACTTGCAATTTTTGGAGTCGAGGTAAGTGTTTGGCTTAACCTCAGCTTGAGGGATTAGGTATAGAGTCTTATTTGCTATGTGTAACTCATGTCCAACGTATAGGCGTGGTGACGAGTGCCTATGTGTTGCGGTCAAGCATGCCCGTGAGTCAATTGTGATGAAACTTACTGTGTTCTTAATATTTTCCGCACTATGAGTAATTGGTGAATTAAAAGTGATACCTTGATGTTGTTTCATGACGTGGAGAGTTATTGAGTTATTTGTTTCAGTTGAGGCTTACACTATTGAAATAGTATTTCTGATGCGAGGTTAGTTATAGTTGAGACCCTTGTCGGGCATTTGTTGAGTTTGTAATTGATGATTTCTCCTTGCCGGGACAATAGAATTTTTATTGAGTATTTCCATGCACTTGAGACTTCTTAGTGTTGACTTTCACATTGTATTGTTGCTTTGTTTTATTACTTGTCGCACTAGGGGACATGCCGTGCTGACTGTTTGTTACTTATCACACGAGGTGACATGCCGTGTTGATCATTGATTATTTATTGCACGAGGGGACATTCCGTGCCGAGTGATTGTGAGGCTATGCACGAGGGGACATTCTGTGCCGAGTGTTATTATATACGCACGAGAGGACATTCCGTGCCGAGTTATTGTGAGGTTATGCACGAGGGGACATTCCGTACCGAGTATTATTATATACGCACGCAGGGACATTCCGTGCCGAGTGTTTGGGAGGTTGTGCACGAGGGGACGTGCCGTGCCTTTTTTTCTTTTTCTGTTCATTATGTGTTTGAGAAGTTAAATTCCTGCCTTTATCCTTACATTTCAGTTATTACCCTGTTCTACCGTACTAGCATTTTGTTGCCCCTTTTACCCCCAGCATGTTCTCCCCGTATCTGTTTTACTTGCTTATTTCCGTCGACTTCTTCCTGTTATCATGTAGAATTGCACAGGTACATACATTGTTGTCGGTCCTAGCCTCGTCACTACTTTGCCGAGGTTAGGCTCGGCACTTACTCAGTACATGGGGTCGGTTGTACTGATGCTACACCTGCACTTCTTTATGTTGTGCAGACTACGCAGCCAGACCTGGTGATCACTGACGGTCGAAGCATCTCATCAGTTCATACAGGAGACATCGAGGTAGACCCGCAAACGTTCGTGGGCCTTGGCGTCACCTTCTACTCTTTACTTTCAGCTCTGTCTTACTTTATATTTCAAAGACGGTCCTATGTACTTATTTTCAGACCTTTGTTTTAGTAATCCCTTAGACAGTTCGTGAGTATGTGACGCCAGTTCTGGGATTTGTATATGGGTTTTATTTCGAAATCGCTATGTTATATTTTGGTTATTTGTTAACCTTCACATTGTGGACCATCGATGCTTAGTTATTTTGTTCGTTTTAGTTGCTATTGGGTCTTACTTAGTTCAAACGTTGGCTTGTCTAGCGGGTTCACCGTTAGTCGCAGTCATGGCCCGAAGGTGGGATTTCGGGTCGTGACAAGTTGGTATCAAGGTAAGGTTCAAAATTGTACCATTTTTTATGTGAATTGATTAATAATTTCACTAGAAAAAGGCATCTGAACTAGGATGAGGGATGAGAGAGGCGAGAGCGTAGGTTCGGGGGCAGCGAATTGAGTAAGAAAGAATTAGCCCGTCGTTCTTTTTTCCAGTTCTTTCTTATTTTGAATTAGGTTTTGCTATCCGCTATTTGGTTGTTAATTTCTCAAATAATTACTATTTCATTATTCACCAATAGAGAAAAATGTGTTTGATTTAATCATTGATTTGATGGTGTAATTTTGCATGCGGAGTTTAACCAATATACCTTATATGAACATTCTATTAATGAACATATTAACTTTGGATGGCATAGTAGTTTGACCTCACTCTTTACCATGGAGCCCCTATCTCGGCCTTCCCTTAAATCCCTCCCAGCCAAGCTCTGCATTGATGGTCCTGCAGTAGCTATGGTTATTCGGACCTTCCAATACTTAATTTTTCAGCTTTTTCCTCTTTACCAGCCTAGTTGAATCAGCCAAGAAAGAAGATATAAGGCGTAAAGATTAAAACCGGCAGTGGTAGTGAATGAAAGAACAATGTTCTGTCAGCACATATTGATACTTAGTAAAGTTTTACATTTACATATACTGGATGAGAAAATTATGATGTTGAATTTGGCAATGGATGAGAAATCATTGTGCTTGCTTAAGAATTATTTAGATATAGGACCTAAAGTAAATGAATTAACATGACTAAGATATGCTCCCAACTAATTGGTATCTCCTAAATGGATGCAAATTCATATAACCGACACCGAATTGTTTTGAGATTGACGGGTGTGGTTTGACGTAGAAGTCCATACCAACACTTTATCTGACTAAAGATTGGATTTTTTTGTGTGCTTGATCCTGCTTTCTGCCTGCACCCTCGGAATGCATTTGTCGTCTTTGTGGAGTTTTGTTCAGCATTTGCTGGAAACGTATTCCATGAGCTTTGTTTCTCTAAGTTTGTTGGGTGATGCTTGTTCCTACAATTAACACAAGATAGGGTAATAATGAAAGGAAAGACTTTACAGGTTCTCTATGAGGCGTGCATATGTTATTGTTGGTCAATAGAGTAGTTTGTGTGCTTCGTTGAGAAAATATCTCAGGGTTATGGTTAAAAGATGGGAACGAATCATCGGGATTCTAGTCAGTTCATGTAAACTTGAGAACATTACAACTCTCTTAGTTTCCTGCTTGATGCATGCTTATATAAGATGTTTTACCCGCAGGAGTTGCTGGAGGTGCTGCAGCGGGCAAGACAACAGTTTGTGATTTGATTATTGATCAGCTTCATGATCAGCGTGTTGTCCTAGTTAACCAGGTGGGTTTTCTTCAGAGTAGAAAATGAAGCTTTTGTTTTTATTTTTATGTATGAATCTAAAAAAATACCTTTCATCACTTGAACAGACTACATATTGTCTGAGGTCTAATATAGACAAGTTCGACCTAGCTAAGAAGTTTTTGATAAATACAACCAGAATGGATAATATTGAAGGGAAAAGCAAACGCAGAAATCTTTTTTTTTTTTTTTTTTTTTTTAAAAAGGAAAGAAAAAGTACTCATAATACACAATAGGATTGCTTAACAGAAGTCATAAGAAAAGTTCCATTCATGTGCAAGTTTTGATGGCTGAAAAATATATATTTTGTATGCGAGTTGTTCGTAAAAACAACTGCAGCATTTTTTCTCCTTTAGGATTTAGCAGTATTAGCCCAAATAATTCCTCGGATTGCTTTTATCTCCACAGTAAGTGCATACAATCAAATTTCTACTCTACAAATCGGTTAGCTCCCATGCCGAATTAACCATTCATCTATGCATTGTGTGTGTAAAGAATGTTTACAACTCGGCAGCAACCTAGCAAAGTCCCCGTCTTTGAAATCCTACACCATAGTAGAATTGCACAGATTACATATTGCCTCAGCGAAATATAGGTTTATATGGTATCGAGATTTGGATACACTAGAGTGTAAACATATCAATTAAAAGATAACTACATGTAATTGCTCATAATACGTATAACTAGTAATTACCTAAAATATAAAGTAGACTACCTATACAACGGATTAAGTTATGTGGAAAGATGTATATGTAGTTAAATAATGGTAGATTATTAATGAAAAGTAACAGTAGGTTTACCTGCAAGCAAATTGCACAAGTGACTTCTTGAAATTCTCTAGGCGTATTTACAAAACAGAAATTGTACTTTGGAAATTTATGTATAACCTCTTGAGATAATCCTCTGATTGCATTAATATCAAAGATATCAGATATTTCCCTCAAACTTGTCTCCACAGTACTAACCTGAATTTCAAGAAATGCATAGATTAATTGATTAGGTAAAACATCTTATAATAAGCCCAAAAAATGCAGTGTGAAATACGGATCACATCTTACTTGCCACTGATAAGCTTTTAGAACTGCTGGACTCACCCACTCCATGAATACCTGTCCATTTACTAGACTACAAAAAAGCGCAACTTGTAAAATTTAGACTTAGTCAATCTTCCTCTGAAATCTTAAAGAAAGAGCAAATACTCAATGTAGATTACTTAATTTATTCACAGGCTTATGAATTTATATACCGTCAGCGCACAAAAATTACCTTGGAAAATGGCTCTCTATTAACTATAAGTTCTACTAATTGAACAGCTGTAATAGCTCCGGTTATAACACCCATTGCAGCACCTCTGAGAAGCCCAGTTTCTGTTGTCTGTCCTTTGATTGCTCCTGTAATTATCCCTACTGTCCCTCCTCCTGATTTTCCCAATATACAAAAAAAAAAATTAAGTGACCATTATTAATGAATTAAAGACACATAGGCAGATGGAATCTGATATTTCCTATGCATTTTTAACGGTGGAACTCTATTTGTGTTAGCTCTTCCTACTTAGTTGATAAGCGTTCACCATTTGTTCATAACACCCACTTCACCTTTCTTCTTGATGAGGTATAGGATAGTTGGGGTCCTATTCTTTGTTTTCCTAGGACGAGTTATCTCTAATTTTCTTTCAAGTATTAACATAAAGATCCTGCAAGTTAGAATTTTGCTATTTGCAGTTGGATAAACATTGGGTTGCATATTCTCGAATTTGGCTTTAGTGGCTTTTGTTCAGCTCAAGGTTTCGATTTTGAGTTGTCCTAGATTTCCAATGGTGATATATCTCTGTATATGTATAGAGTTGCGTCACAAAATTTTAAAAGAACGTATCCTGATGCTGGATACATCGAAGGGACTTTATTCCAATAAATTAATTCTATATGTTGTTCTTCTAGGTAAAATACAAATTAACGCTAGCATTTAAAAAGGTTGACATGGGTTTTTTGGTATTCATGATTTAATGGTTTAAAGTTTAAACCTTTCTTTCAAGTTCCAGCCAATGAAAATCTAGTAACTTGATAAAGTTGAAGGCCAAAAGATAGCAAAAAAATCTAGTATGATTTTGTATATTAAAAACTCAGGATCACTGCCGCAACTTCAGTCAGAGCCAAGTTCAGTCAGTACATTTGATCTTAGCCAAAGGCTGAGAAAGGTATAGGTTCAGTCAATACACTAATATTCCAACTATCCTTGTGTGAATAGTCATTTTCCTAATGGTCTTATAAGGTAGTTTAGTTCTTTATCGTACTTTTGCGGTTTCTTTGTTTTTGTATGCTATTTTGGGAACCCCTCTTTGTTCTTAACTACCTACTGAACTTTTATATTGTGGTTTCTAGAGATGCTAGACTGCTTTTATTTTTCGTATTGGTTTCTTGATTTGCACTCTTTGAGGGAGTGAGGCGCTTACGAGTGCAATTCCAAGCTTAAGGGAAGCCGTCAACATTGGCTACCACGTCCTCAGTTGTAACGAAGAAAAAGTTTAGCCGGAACTAGCAGTTAGCCTTATCATCCATTTTCACCACCAGTCATTTGCCTCCTTGGTGGCGGAATTCAGCATCGTCTGCCTATAAAAGCTGGGGGCGAACAGGTGCATTAGATGTCGAAGTGTGATCTCGACCCCGGCCAACTCAGCGAACTTAGTAGTTATGAGCTTGTAAACGCACGACGCGAGTTGAGCCGAGAAAACGTCGTAGAAGCGACAGAATTCCTCCGCCAACGAGAGGAGAGAAAACGTGTAGCTGACGTGAAAGGGGTAGGCGTAGAATGAGAAATACCCATGACGGTGGTGCTTCACCACATCCCACCCAGCAGGGATTAATTCGACGCGGCCAGGATGGCCGTACTTCGCCTTAAGCTCTGAAAAATCAGTCTCCTTCATCGTCGATTTAAAGGTCCGGGGTTCGCCTTCAGGCAGTTTCAAAAAATCAGACTTGACCTCGGGATTGCGAGGAACTATCTCTTCCATAGTCGGGAAGCTTCCATCCTCTATGGCAGTGGGAACGTTCTCCGCATGAGGAGGAAGAAGAATCGCCAGAGGGATCCGGTCACTTCCCTCGCTAGGCCAGATGGTACGTTAGACATATTTTCAACAAAAGAAAGGAAGGTACCAAACAACGGAGAATTGAAAACGATAGGGATCGTTGGAACGAAAAGAAAGATGGACAACAATGAATGAGGAAGAGGAAGGTACGGAGTTTAGTGCAAGGATTTCGTAAAGGTTGAAATTATACCCACGCACCCCTATTTATAGAAGTTCAAGCATCAATCCGCGAAATTGTTTCATCATTACCTGGAACCGTAACCGAAGTGGCAGATTCAATCAAAAGACGTACGCGAAACAAAGCAACGCATCAGGAAAATGCGTCATAATGACGCATGATGTAATAACATCACCCTGATTCATGGACCGCACAACTCCAGGGTTTTCGTTTCACAAAGGGCCACGCTACTAGCTCGCCCCAATCATCACGACCCCGTCAGCTCATCCAATCATTTCGACTGCAACAAACAGAATCCGCTCATCAAGCCCGCCTAAGGCCGACCTCGATAAGCGGAGAGACTAACTGTATGTGTCAGAATCTCCCCTAGAGTATTTAAGATAAGATAACACTAAAGAAAGAGTCCGGGGGTCGTCGTCAGTCTAGGTCGACTAGGAAGAAGCGAGATTCGCGGTCAAGATGTCAACAATGGTTGCGGTCGAGCACCATTGATGAAGTTGTAACGGCTAGTTTTCGAAATAGGACATTAAAGAGAATATTCTAGTGGATAGTCTCTGCACTTGTACTATTAGAGTTTATTAGGAAAATGTCTCGCATATGTAAAATGAAAGACAATGATATGGGGCATGTGACATTCATTTCATAAGAACAAACTTTTGATAAAAGATTCTCTCTCTCTTACTAGGATACGAACACTACCTTTTTCATCAAGATTCTCGTTCATATTAATTCATACTTTTTCATCAGATCCGAGACTAACCATCATCAATGGTGTTATTCATTGCACGGTGCTATCAATCTACCACAAGATATGCTTGACATTAGTCACGTTGTCAGAACTCATATCTATAAATATTATTATTAGCTAAATTTAACGCATTATCATAAAGATTTAATTATATGAACCAAAAGCTACATTTTTTGGTCAAACAATCTGCTCCTACCTCAACTATCCATAAGAACAAGAAACAAAAGGAATATCACTTGGCCACCATTATCAAGGTCAGCCGGAATATCTTATTGAATCTGGAAATGGGAATATCTATTGGATATTTGGATAAGATACTCAAATAGTGGAAATGCAAATAAAGAAGATGTCCACTCGTGCTGAACGAAAGATCTTTTTTGGTTGATCTAGCAACCATATATGAGGTCAAATATACACGGGGTAGCCTTTTACTGTTTCTTTCAAAAGTTTTAAACTTATCTTGCCTAGAAATATAAGTTAACTCCAACATCAGTTCTTACTATTATAAAGAGGCAGTTTAATACTCAAGATGTCACAGATTTGAATTTTAGTATAATTTAGAGCTGGCGGTTTCCAATAACGACTCATACGTCCATTTGAATCTATCCTCCTTTCCTTTTTTTTTTTTTTTTTTTTTTTTGGTTAACTATGTAATTAGGGGGAAAAAGGAAATATAACATCACTTTAGAAAATTCTCCCCTAAATTGACCGCAAGAATTCTCTATTCCGCTTCAGTATGGCGAGGAATTGGGGATTTGCATCTACACTCAGTTTTTGGGTCACCTTTTAACTTATACCCGCTTTATAAAAAAATTGCAAGCGTACCAATTTTTCGGATAACTTCAGACCTACGGGCCTGAAGTAGCAAAAAATTATGTTTAAAGTTTGAACTTCAAAATGTTTTGCCTGAAGTGTAGCCTTATCAAAGCAAAACTTCAGATATTTTTATCTGAAGTTTGGCCTGATTTGAAAAGGCAGTCACGCAAACTTCAGTTCAATAAAACTACATCATGTTTTGGCTGAAATTTTTATTTTGTAATTGCTGAACTTCATCATTCTAGGAGCTGAAGTTTGTTTAGTATTTGCTGAACTTAAGCATTATAGGAGCTGAAGTTTGTTTTGTATTAGCTGAACTTCAGATTCTAGGAGCTGAAATTTTTATTTATATTTGCTGAACTTCAGCATTCTATGAACTAAAGTTTTTGTTTATATTTGCTGAACTTTAGCATTCTAGGAATTGAATTTTTTGCTTATATTTACTGAACTTCAGCATTCTTAGAGCTACCTGTATATGATAATAATATCATCTAGAGGAAAGAAGAGTTGTTTTACACTTGGACTCGTGTAAATGTAAGATACACTTAGTCAGTCGATCTTAGAGCTCTGTTTCTTGCTCTGTTCACAAAATGCCTCTTCTACCAGAATGCTCTGTTTTGTTTGTTTCTTGTTTTGTTCCCAAGAAGGCTCTTTGTGCATCGTACTTGTTTGCTTGTAATCATCGTACAAATCGATTTAAATGTTGTTTGTGGGGCTGTCCTGACTTCAAGAGCAGAATGATGACGATCACATTTCCAAGAACGAAGACGAATCGATCGAGGACTAACAAGGGTGACACCAAGTCCCCTGAAATACTCTATCGAAAGCTTGGAGGTGAGCGGCAATCGAGTGAAAAATCTTGAGAGGAAGAAAACGAATGAGTAGAAGGGGAGGAGAAAGAGGCTTGAAGTTATTTAAAAAGTGGATACAAGTTAAAATATTTTTAAAAAGTGAATATAAGTTAAATGGGAGCGACCAAATAAGACGCCCATGTAATTTTTACCGAGGAATCCAAGTTGTGATTAAGGCCTTAAAACATGGCCCATGTAATTTTTACCGAGGAATCCAAGTTGTGATTAAGGCCCTAAAACATGGCCTAAGAATTCTTTTTAACTTTTAATGTCAAGTTAATATTGCGGTAGGCCGCATATCAGAGCACATCTATTCCCTTAATCTTTCTTTCTTTTCCTTTTTTTGTATAAAAGGAATCAATAGGATTAGCTTTAGCGTCAATTTGTAATGATAGTTTTGGGAATATAATGCCCCCTGCTATTAAAACATTATTCCATAATGGAGTTAGCAATTCTATCTTAGTGCTTTATTATTGCACGATCTAATTTCTTTAATTGTTTTTCTTTTTGGATTATCATGAACTCCAACCTAAGAGACCACTGATTAATAAAAGTGGAAGAAAAGGTAAAAGTGCATTGAGGTCATCGTGGTTTCCTATTGGTGAAACACAAAAGGGTTTTAATAGATTTTAACTTCGATTATGACATAAGTGAGATAGAATTTGGAGTAATTAAAATTCTGAGGATTATGACGTATTCATTTACAGTAAAAAGTGAGGAAAAAATGCAAGAATAGTAAGTAGTAACTTTACAAAAATAAGTTGCGATTTGAATGTTTCAGCTTTCATGGTCAAGGTCTTATATTAGAAAACTTATCTTCTTTGCTTTAAAAAAGCAATAAATGAGACAAGGAAATAAAGCTCACCTTGTAATACCTAATAATATTCTGCAACTTTATATCCATCGATAAGTAAAGCGATCAAGAATTCGAACTTATTGACCCCCCTTGCCAAATAGGATGCCAGATTAGACAAATTCTTATCCGTATTTATTTTTAAATAAATACTACTTGCTTTCAACAATTAATTAAATTCTTTTCTTAGACAGTTGAAAAAGAAAGAGGAATAAGGGACCAGTTGGGTAGAAGTCATAAGTAAACCACTGAATCAAAACTTGTAACACTATAGTTTGAAAGCATTCAATTCTAAAAGAAAGTAACATGAAGTGGTGTAGCATAATTACATTACTGGTTGCCAGGGGCGTATCTAGGGGTTTGATGGGCACGTGAACCCATACTCTCTCGTAGGTGGATCCAAAATTTTAAACTTATGCGTTCCTATATAATCTCAAGTTAATCTACATGATAATTGGATGGGTTCCAAGCTAAATATGCTAATACTTTTAATGAATTTTTTAGTGTAAATACAGAGTTTATGCAAAAGTTACTAGGTTCACGAGAACCCGTATCGTTTGCTATACATCCGCCTGTCACGACCCGAATTTCCCACCGTCGGGACTGTGATGGCGCCTAACGTTGAACCCGATAGGCAAGCCAACGTAAGTATTTAAGTTACCTTATTCATTTATTATTCAATAACAGGTGTTGTACAATACTAACTGTCACACCTCCTTTTTACCCCCGGTGAGGGTAATAAGGGAGTTTTTCCAATTAAAGTGACAATAGTCGAAATGAGATTAATTATTTATTCAGAGTCGCCACTTGGGATAATTTATGGTGTCCCAAGTCACCGGTTTATTTTAAATCCCAAATCGAGGAAGTTTTGACTCTGTTTATATTGTCTGCGAACCAGAAATCCGGGTAAGGAATTCTGTTAACCCGGGAGAAGGTGTTAGGCACTCCCGAGTTCCGTGGTTCTAGCACGGTCGCTTAATGATTAAACTTGGCCTAAATTGTTTATTTACCGATTTTAGCACCTAAATGCATTTTTATATTTTTAGCTCTTTTATTATTCTTTTGTATTTAAAGAATTGCCTTGAAACGAGTTACGTATGCGTAAAACCCGTAGAGTTTGAAATGTGTCTAAAATCATGTCACGCGGACGTGTACATAATTCTCGACACTGAACTTATTCAAGGAGATAAATAAAGCTGCGCGAGCGCGTATTTTGTTTTGTCGTCGAAAGAAACCGGAATCACGTCACGCGGGCGTGTACGCAATCCCGATAATTTTAAGAAATTTGTTCCTGAAAGTGTCTCTACGAGTGTTCATTTTAGTCTTTTATTTGTGTTACGTAAACGTATGCACAATTTGAGAAAAGGGGTTATTTGATGGTTTTCATCCAAAGTTACGTAAACGTAAACTTTGATTGGTTAAGTCATTATCTAAGTCTAAAAATACTATCTAACTCAAGAATGGGTTTGAATTTTTTACCACATCTAATGTGAATTCCTAGTTAATTCATAGGGACTGATTTAAAGAGGCATTTTAAAGTAATGATAGGAATCACTCCCAAACTACGTTCATTAATCACATGCGTGAGGATTTGGGCTATGGACTAGTTTAGCCTAGTTTGTCTTTGGCCAATCTTAATATAGGCTATTCGAGAAAAGAGGAGCGTATACGATTCAGCTCAAATACTACTAAACTGAAGAAATTAAAGATGCAAACAGAGATACAAATTCATGACTTCAACACAATGATCAGAAGCAAGTTTGCACTTTTTATTTCCCTTTAGTTGCTGTAAAGGCTGCTTAAGAGAATGTATTCGTGTGACTCAAAAAATACATCAAATTTTACACAAAAAAAATAGTTTTAAAGGGAAAAAAAATCATGGAAATTTTAACGAAAACAGGTTCTTTCACAATAGTATTTGAAATCTCGGACATGTTAGTTTTTACTCCAGAAATCATACGAGTTTCCAAAGACACACATTTTTTATCTTAATTGAATCCCGCTAGTCATATACCCTATTGCATTAATGTTTAAGTGAAAGAACAACTTCTGGGCTTTGTCCCCTTGGGCCCAATGGCCTGGGGATTCAAGTTGAATCAGGCCTTAGTGAGCCACTTTATCAAGCTGACCTAGTTGCAAAGAAATTCACATTTACTAAAATAAAAGCAAGATGAAACTGCATGTTGATTCTAATAACGTCCAGTCTCTTTTACAACTGAGATTCAAAGTTTAAACAAAACTGATATACTTCTCTAACTAATAGACCACATTACAGCTTAACAAACGAAAAAAAAGAACTACCTCTAGGCTAAAATGAGAGTTTGATACTACTGCTTCTAGCTGGACCTCCTTTTTGTTAATCTTAAGCGCAACACCTGTAAAACTTCCAACCAAGGATTTTATGCATCATGATGGGAGGAATTTGACCATGAAAGGGTCAGATTCACTTTACCCTTAATGCTGTTCTAGAACTGGAATTTATCACGTATAAGCATGGACTGTATTAAATTTAGCTAATGAAGAGTCTAAATTTTGGCTAACTATCAAAGATTGAAGTCATGCTTTACAAATAACTCATTAGACCGAGATAACTTGAACCAATCTGAATTTGGTCAACATATTCATGCTGTCCAAAAATTAAGCAAGAAGAAACACCAAACTAACACATACTTTAAGATCTACTAGTCAAATATGACTACACATAACATGAAGACAGTTCCATCAAAGGTGTTTCATTCAATATAAATCAGGGTTACATACCTTTTCTCAAGGAAGATCAGCAGAAATATAACCTAATAAGGTCTAAAAATACCAAAATTTCAGCAACGGAAAGGCCAACACAGCAACAACAACAACTTAAGGAAAACCCAGGATCTTTGACACAAGAATGAACCATTTAAACCAGAAAAACCCTAGTAAATCAGTTTTGAGATGAAGAAAGACAATAGCTACAAAGAAACTAAAATGTACTGCTTTTGCACTTATACTTCAAGATATTTATTTTTTAGACTAATAGTAGTGTAAAAATCTGTAAGAAGTGTGTAAAAAAAATCTCCCAAAATCAGTGTAGAATTCTTGTTTTTCAGAGGTAAAAAATTGTATCCTCCCCCCTCTGTGGCTGATGAATATCACAGCCTATTTATAAGGGGATTTAGGGCAGCATCTTTAAGCATATTCCTTATCTTAATTAGGCTGAAATAGTACAGGTACAACTGTCAAACCTTATCCTATTGGATAGTTGTACCTCCTTCTAGAATATTCTACTGATTTCAGACCTTATCCCCTTTTAAAGTTACTGCTTTACCCCCCTAAAAATCAGATTTCAAGATATTTCCTTAATTCTAGAACTTTCTTGGGTTGTTACACCCAAGATTCTTCTATTGTAATTCCTAAACTAACCCTTAGTACCCTTAGAATTACCCTTTGAGGTTAATCAAGGTTAGGTTATTTATTAACTTTAGATAGTTCATCCTAATTGAGTGATGAACTCGATAATTAACCTGTTTTGATCTTAAGTGAATCACTTTTAGGACTTAGGTTAGGTTAATTAGGGAAGTTATTAACTTAGGTTAACCTATTAAATACGTGTCTTTTTATAAGGTTACCATTAATTAGGTTAAACTTGAGTTGATTCACGACCATACACTGGTTCGGGATTAACTGGTTCTCTGATTATTTGGGTAATTAACTAACTAATCTAATTACTAAAATAAACTATGAAATAATTAACGATCATGATTAAAGAAAAACAGTACATTCTAGCAGATTCGTGAACACCAACAATCGTAATAGATAATCTATTCAAACGAGGCAAGGAATCAGGATTTGCCAAAAGGAACACCTATTACTGATTAACAGATTTGCTACAGAATTCAACTCAATCAAGGTAATCAAACATGAACAATGAAAAAATAATAATGAAAGAAGACAGACTTCTAGACCTAAAAACAACAAGAACATGTTTCGGCAATAAACATATAGGGACAGAAGGAAGAAAAGAAAAAAAACTAAACAGAAACAAAGGAAAACTATGATTGAACGTGATTTTCTTGTTTTATTAATGCGTACAACAGTAAGGAGGAGAGGAAATACCCGTTAAAGGCATTTGGCCGGAAATATTCGGGGTTTGAAAATAACTTCAACCAACATGAATCACTAGCTCTCACCAAGAGTTATTGACTCATGTAGGCTTGAGTCATTAGTTGTCTTTGAGTCGGTCGGAGTTGGATTTCTAAATTTTCAGATTCTCAGATCTGAAAATGTTCGTTTTGGGGTGAGATTTTGGGAAAACTAACGGTGAGGTGTGGTTGAGGACGAAGAGAGGATCGTCTGGGTAAAATTTGGGCTTGATTGGTGGTGCTCCGCCGCCGGTGGCAATTTCCGGCCAGCGGAGCAAGGCGGGGG
>ML285880.1:26288-60420 GCA_005239495.1 Nicotiana undulata
GGGCTAAGGGGGTTGGTTTGGCCCTATTTCGGGTCCAGACCAACTTCTCCTTTCTTTTCCTTTCTTGATTTTAAAACTACAACTAATACAATTAATTAAAGATTTAAATAAAGCCTTAATTCAAATCTAATCTATATATCTAACTTAATAAATTAACCAAATCTAATCTATATATATAACTTAATTAATTATTTAACTAAAAAAATAAAGAAGTACTAAACCAAACTAGAAGCTAAATACGCACAAATGACCGCATTTTTGTGATTTTGTTTTAGTTAGCCTTAAAATACGAACAACAACTGAAATGCAATGCATGAAATTCAAATATTTTGGGTATTGTTTCCTGATAAAAAAAACATTAAAATGCCACTGAATGCAAACAATTCCACAGATAATCCTAAAATTCTATAAACAATTGAAATAAACCAGAGAATCTATTTTGTGACTTTTGTAGGATTATTATTATTCGGGCAAAAATTACGCGCTCACAGCTGCCCCTCTTTGCTCGGAAACATGCAGAGTTTCCGGGTAAATCTTCCACAACATTCACAAACCATTCGACCACTTGAACTTTCACTAACACCTTATTTTCCATTTCTGCATTGTGCTTTTTCTGGTATGTTTTGGCCTCACTTTGCTTTGTGCAATTTCGGAAGTTGGTAGTAAGCTTTGGAGTCCTTCTTTACTTTCTTAAACAAGGCTGACATTGATGAAGCCTTATAGAAATAAACCCAAACGAGATGAAATGCAATGACTTTAAGAATTAGGAATAAAGAAGAAAATTCGAAACATGATGACTTTTGTGGGAGAAGAAAAAGAAAAAAAAGGAAAAGAGACTTATCTGAGTGAGGTGGCTGGCACCAATGATCATGACATGCATTTCGGATTAATCAGCCCAGCCTGTTCAACCAATCAANAGAAAAAAAACTAAACAGAAACAAAGGAAAACTATGATTGAACGTGATTTTCTTGTTTTATTAATGCGTACAACAGTAAGGAGGAGAGGAAATACCCGTTAAAGGCATTTGGCCGGAAATATTCGGGGTTTGAAAATAACTTCAACCAACATGAATCACTAGCTCTCACCAAGAGTTATTGACTCATGTAGGCTTGAGTCATTAGTTGTCTTTGAGTCGGTCGGAGTTGGATTTCTAAATTTTCAGATTCTCAGATCTGAAAATGTTCGTTTTGGGGTGAGATTTTGGGAAAACTAACGGTGAGGTGTGGTTGAGGACGAAGAGAGGATCGTCTGGGTAAAATTTGGGCTTGATTGGTGGTGCTCCGCCGCCGGTGGCAATTTCCGGCCAGCGGAGCAAGGCGGGGGAACGGTGGAGGGACGGCGGCTCCGGCAGGTCTTTAGAGAGAGGAGAGGGATGGGGAAAAAGGGGGGTGTTAGACTTAGGGTCAAATGGAGGGGGGTGGGGAGTGTTCGTACATATATATTTATTGCTTAAGGAGTTCCCAGCCGTTAGATCTAGGTAGATCAACGGCTAGGATTTATCTTTCTTAAACGACGTCGTTTCAAAGGCTGGGGGGACCGGGCAGGGGTTGGTCCAGGGGAGAAATGGGGGGGGGGGGGGGGACCTTTGGGGCGAGGGGGGGGGGTTTGGCCCTTTTTCGGNGCGCTCACAGCTGCCCCTCTTTGCTCGGAAACATGCAGAGTTTCCGGGTAAATCTTCCACAACATTCACAAACCATTCGACCACTTGAACTTTCACTAACACCTTATTTTCCATTTCTGCATTGTGCTTTTTCTGGTATGTTTTGGCCTCACTTTGCTTTGTGCAATTTCGGAAGTTGGTAGTAAGCTTTGGAGTCCTTCTTTACTTTCTTAAACAAGGCTGACATTGATGAAGCCTTATAGAAATAAACCCAAACGAGATGAAATGCAATGACTTTAAGAATTAGGAATAAAGAAGAAAATTCGAAACATGATGACTTTTGTGGGAGAAGAAAAAGAAAAAAAAGGAAAAGAGACTTATCTGAGTGAGGTGGCTGGCACCAATGATCATGACATGCATTTCGGATTAATCAGCCCAGCCTGTTCAACCAATCAACTTTCAGTTGTCATAGCTTGTGCCCAGGATCTCCATAACCCCATCTCTTCGCCAAGTCACTGACCTTGTTCGGTTTGCGGTGCCCTGAAGGGTTTTCGCCGACAGACCTCTCTCATTTGTTCATCTCTCAACTCACTGTCGCCCTACGGTGCCAGTGAAGGTTTTCACCAATAAGACTCTCTCATTTATAATTTCTCTCAGCTTACCATCGCCTTACAGTGCCCGTGAAGGTTTTCACCAATAAGACTCTCTCATTTTTGATTTCTCACTGCTTATCATCGCCTTACGGTGCCCGTGAAGGTTTTCACCAATAAGACTCTCTCATTTTTGATTTCTCACTGCTTACCATCGCCTTACGGTGCCCGTGAAGGTTTTCACCAATAAGACTCTCTCATTTTTGATTTCTCACTGCTTACCATCGCCTTACGGTGCCCGTGAAGGTTTTCACCAATAAGACTCTCTCATTTATTTGTTTTCCTTTGCACGGCACGGAGTGTTTCCCCTGATGTGAATCATACATCTGTCTCTCTTGACTTGGCACTCTCAAATATTGGTCGGAGGGTCTTTCTTTGGACCGTAATGCAGGCTTTTGGATGGGGTTAGAAAAAAGGGATAAAGGCTCAAAAAAATTGAGTGGGTTTACAATTACAACTTTTGGAATCAGATCTTTCATATAGCCACAACTTCTGCCCCAGTTTCTTTGCCTCGGAGCTTTTGAATTTTTATTTGGATGGGACCGAACCGTGATGCTGCCTACGTATCCTTAAAAGGAATCAGGTCGAACGTAGTTCATGACATAGGAATTGCTTTGTTGTTGTTACTTTTCTGTTTTTCTCTTCTTTCTCTTTTTCTTCTTTATTTTTCACTCTTTTTCATTCGTTCTTTCCTTCTTTTTTTCCTTTTTTTTCCACTCTTTTTCATTCTTTTTTTTTCTCTTTTTTTTTTTCTTCTTTTCCTTCTTTATTTAACTTTTGTGTCCGTGTTTCTGAACTTTGCTACTGATTCCAAAAGAGGGGTATGAAAAAAAATAAGGCTCAAAGGGGTAACAAAGGGTAAAGTGTTTAGATAGCAGAATAAAATGTCTTCATCATTCCAATCTTCAAGACATGCTAAGTACAAACAAACACAATTTAAACCAGAAAAATCATACATAATATCTTTTGACTGCATCAGAATTAATAGCCATATCTACACATTTGCCTTCTATATCTGTTAAGTACAAAGCCCCATTGGACAACACTCTCGTTACGATGAACGACCCTTGCCAATTTGGGGCGAACTTGCCTTTTGCTTCGGCCTGATGTGGAAGGAGGCGTTTCAATACTTGCTGACCTACCTCAAATTTCCGGGGGCGCACCTTTTTGTTGTATGCTCTGGCCATCCTCTTTTGATACAACTGGCCATGACATACTGCTGCCAGTCTTTTTTCGTCAATCAGACTCAATTGCTCCAAACGGGCTTTGACCCATTCGTCATCATCAATTTTGGCTTCAGCAACAATCCGAAGAGATGGAATTTCAACTTCCGCGGGTATCACTGCTTCAGTACCATATACCAATAAATAAGGAGTCGCACCTACTGAAGTGCGAACAGTAGTGCGATAACCTAACAGAGCAAAAGGCAACTTCTCATGCCATTGCCTGGAACCATGCACCATTTTTTGAAGTATTTTCTTTATGTTCTTGTTGGCTGCCTCAACAGCTCCATTTTCCTTGGGGCGATACGGAGTGGAATTTCGATGCGTAATCTTGAACTGTTGGCACACTTCTTTCATCAAATGACTGTTAAGATTAGCACCATTGTCTGTGATGATTACTTTGGGGATTCCGAACCGACAAATGATATTTGAATGAACAAAGTCGACCACTGCCTTCTTGGTCACATATTTGAAAGTTTTAGCTTCGACCCACTTAGTGAAATAGTCAATGGTCACCAGAATGAACCTGTGCCCGTTTGATGTCGTTGGCTCAATTGGTCCAATGACATCCATGCCCCAAGCAACAAAGGGCCACGGTGCAGACATTGTGCGCAACTCAGATGGTGGAGAGTGAATCAAGTCTCCATGTACCTGGCATTGATGACACTTGCGCACGAATCTGATGCAATCTCGTTCCATGGTGAGCCAATAATACCCTGCTCGAAGAATCTCCTTTGCCAGAACATACCCGCTCATATACGGCCCACAAACTCCGGAATGTACCTCGGTCATGATAGTCGTGGCTTGCTTAGCATCGATGCACCTCAATAGCCCAAAATCTGGAGTTCTTTTGTACAACCCCGTCCCCCCTCGCTCAAGAAAAATCCACTAGCCAAACGTCGAATTGTTCTCTTTTGATCACCTATGGCTTGCACCGGATATAATCCCATCCTGATGTACTCCCTAATGTCATGGAACCATGGTTCACCATCGAGTTCCTCTTCAATCACATTACAGTAAGCATGCTGGTCCCGAACTTGAATATGCAGAGGGTCGCAATAAGCTTTGTCCGGGTGGTGCAACATTGACACCAATGTAGCCAAAGCATCGGCAACCTCATTATGGATCCTTGGAATATGCCTGAACTCTATTGATCGAAACTGCTGACAAAGATCATGCAAACATTGTCGATACGGTATGAGCTTTAAATTCCGTGTCTCCCATTCTCCTCGAATCTGGTGTACCAGGAGGTTCGAGTCTCCCAAGACCAAAACTTCCTGGACTCCCATGTCTACAGCTAGCCTTAATCCCAAAATGCATGCCTCGTACTCAGCCATGTTGTTGGTACAATAGAAACGAAGCTGAGCCGTAACAGGGTAGTGATGTCCTGTTTTCGATATGAGTACTGCCCCTATTCTGACACCTTTCATGTTAGCGGCTCCATCAAAGAAAAGTTTCCAACCTGTTCTTTCAACCTGCTCCACCTCATCAATATGCATCACCTCTTCATCCGGAAAATAAGTTCGCAATGGTTCATACTCTTCGTCGACCGGGTTCTCGGCCAATGATCGGGCTTTCATCGCGGTCCGAGTCACATAAAAAACTCTGTGAGCAAAATCTGCCACTTCGCAAGTCTTTCTGTGGGCATAGGCTTCTGAAATATATACTTTAGAGGTTCCGGGTGAGAGATGAGGTAAGTAGTGTAGGACGACAGATAATGCTTCAGCTTTTGTGCCACCCAAGTCAGGGCGCAACATGTCCTTTCAAGGGGAGTGTACTTAACCTCATAGGATGTGAATTTCTTGCCGAGATAATAGATGGCTTGCTCCTTCCTGCCTGTGATGTCATGTTGACCCAACACACAGCTAAACGATTTGTCCAAGTTCGTCAGATAAATAATTAAAGGCCTCCCGGGTTCCGGCGGTACCAACACAGGCGAGTTTGATAGATACTCCTTAATTTTATCGAACACCTCCTGACATTCATCAGTCCATTTGACCGCAACATCCTTCTTTAACAACTTAAAGATGGTCTCACAAGTTGTCGTGAGTTGAGAAATAAATCTGCTGATGTAGTTTAAATGCCCGAGCAAACTCATCACCTCAGTCTTGTTCCTTGGAGGTGGAAACTCTTGGATAGATTTGATCTTTGACGGGTCCAACTCAATACCCCGACGACTGACTATGAATCCCAACAGCTTTCCGGATGGAACACCAAATGCGCACTTGACAGGGTTAAGCTTAAGATTGTACCTGCAGAGCGTTTGGAAGAACTTTCTCAAATCTCCGACGTGGTCGGCCTGTTGCTTTGACTTTATGATCACATCATCCACGTAAACCTCTATCTCCTTGTGTATCATGTCATGGAACACAGTAGTCATTGCCCTCATGTAAGTTGCCCCAGCATTTTTCAAACCAAAAGGCATTACCCGGTAGCAATAAGTTCCCCATGGAGTAATGAATGCTGTCTTTTCTGCATACTCCTCATCCATCAAAATTTGGTGGTATCCCGCATAACAATCCACAAAAGACCGATCTCGTGCTTGGCACAATTGTCAATCAGAATGTGGATATTTGGTAATGGAAAATTATCCTTTGGACTGGCTTTGTTGAGATCACGGTAATCAACGCACACCCTGGTCTTGCCGTCCTTCTTTGGCACTAGCACAACATTCGCTAACCAAGTAGGGTACCGCGTGACTCGAATGACCTTTGCGTCTAACTACTTTGTGATTTCTTCCTTAATCTTCACACTTATGTCAGTTTTGAACTTTCTCAGCTTCTGCTTGACGGGAGGGAATGTTAGGTTAATTGGCAACTTGTGGACCACCAAATCGGTACTCAAGCCTGGCATGTCGTCATACGACCATGCAAAAATATCCTTATATTCAAACAATTGTTTGATTAATTCTTCCTTGATTTGTGGCTCAATATGGACACTTATCTTGGTTTCTCTGACATTATCTGGATCTCCTAAATTGATTGCTTCCGTTTCATTCAGATTAGGCCTGGGTTTTTCTTCAAAATGATTTAATTCCTTACATAATTTCCTCAAATGCCTCATCCTCATCATATTCTGTTTCATCATCACACTCTATTTCTTGGATTATTATTTCAGAATTGGATTGAATTTTAAGACTGGGCCGAAGATTCCTCATGCATGTCATATCATTGAAACCAGCATAAAAAGAACTATACAAAAGAAAATAAGACAAAAGTAAGAGCTATCAGGAAAGATGGAAAAAGGGAAATTTCATTTCGTTGAAAATAAAGGATAACAGGGTTTGTACATCAGCAAACGAAAAATAAAAATCTGGGTCACAACCCTGGAATAACCCAGATAAAAAAGGAAACCAAAACAAACTACCAAGACTCCTTCCGAGTAGGGAGAGGAGTTGCCTTCCAATTGTTAAGATTTACATTCGGCCCGACGAACTGCACGTCCGCTTTGCTGGACCCTCCTCCGACTTCTACCAAGTTCACATCATCAAACAACCTCTGGAACCTTTCAATTAATTCCTCATCAACGTCAACCATAGGATTTGGAAATGCTGACACTGTGCGTTTCCTGGCACGGGGCTCAACAAAAGACCCGGAGAGACGCGGGATAGGCTTCGGGAGTGCCCACGCCTTCTGTTTCACCCTTTTAGCCCTTTTCACTTCTGCCGCTGTAGGTTTGAATCCAAGACCAAACGTACCCAAATTCTCAGGGAGGGACACTGGCTGTACGATTCCCTGCAAGGATGCCCCCAAACCTTTACCTGGAACAAAGCCATTTTTCAACATTTCAGAGGCCACCATGACGAATGCAGAAGCTATCCTCGGAGTTGGAACACACTTCCCTTCCGGAATCTTCTCGACCGACACTGTTTCAGAAACTTGATAGACCCAAGGCCCTTTTTCGTCTTCGGCCTCAGTAAATGGGACATAGGCATCACTGTGAGCTCACAAATTCTCCTCACCATGCACGACGATCTCCTGTCTGTCCCACTCGAACTTGACCATCTGGTGCAAAGAGGACGGGACTGCTTTGGTGGCGTGTATCCACGGCCGACCTAACAGTAAATTGTAAGAGACGGCCACGTCCAATACCTGGAATTCCATGGTGAACTCCACCGGTCCTATTGTCAGCTCAAGCACTATATCACCAACCGAGTCTTTTCCTCCGCCGTCAAAACCTCGGACGCATATGATGTTCTTGTGAATCCTCTCATCATCAACTTTTAACTTTTTCAGAGTAGAGAGAGGGAAAATGTTTACAGGATCCATTGTCAACTAATACCCTGGTGACCACAGAATCTTCAAATTTTACCGTAAGATAGAGAGCTTTGTTGTGTTCAGTACCTTCCACGGGTAACTCATCATCAGAGAAGGTAATCCTGTTTACTTCAAATATTTTGTTGGCAATCTTTTCCAGATGGTTCACTAAGATTTTGTCGGGGACATAAGCCTCATTCAGAATTTTCATCATCGCCCGACGATGCTCATCTGAATGGATCAACAATGATAGCAGAGAAATCTGAGCGGGCGTCTTTCTCAGCTGCTCTACGATGGAGTAATCTTGTACCTTCATTTTTCTCAAAAAATCCTCCTCTTCTTCTTCACTGACTGCTTTCTTTACTAGGGATGGGTTATCTCTGGATGTTTTAGCTTTCCTTAACTCTTCCGGGGCGAAGCATCTCCCAGAACGAGTTAATCCATGTGCCTCATTAACTTCTTCTTTCACTTCCTTTCCCTTATAGGTCACTGACACTCGTTCGTAGCTCCATGGGATAGCCTTGGTGTTGACTACCGGCAGCTGGGTTACAGGCTTGATGATGATAGGGTCCGTACGAGCACCCTCCACAATTATGATAGGCTTACTTTCCAACCCTGGCACGACCACCATTGACTTATCTTGCTTTGCTACAACATTACTTGGGGATCTTTTCTCAATTACCACAGACGGCCCATCGTTTGTCGTGTTCAATTTGCTCACCGATCCTTCAACCGTTGGTTTTCTGACTAGCTTGACCTCACTAGACCGAATCATCATGACGGATTGTGAAGGATTCTTGGGTTCCCCCTTATGTACTATCTCGATCATGTTTGTTTCATCATGGGTTGGCAATGGGTTCTTATTTATGTTGGGTGCCTCCGGGGTTTGGACTACAATTTAGTTTGTGTCGATGAGTTCCTGGATGGCATTTTTCAGGTGCCAACACTTCTCCGTATCATGTCCCGGAGTACCAGAACAATATGCACAGCTCACGGAGTAATCAAGATTCTTCGGAGGAGGGTTTGGCAGTTTCGACTCAATTGGCCTCAACACATTCAACTGTCTCAATCTCTGGAATAAATTGGTGTAAGACTCCCCCAACGGGGTAAAAGTTTTCTTCCGCTGCAACCTCTCATTTCTGAATAATGATTTGGGCCGGAAACTTGGACCAACAGGGTTTCGATAGGTTCGCTGGGGTAGGTAAGCATTTTGTGGAGCTGGGTAGGTGTTTTGTGGGGATGGGGCATGCCATTGTGAATAGGAAGAAGGTTGAGTATATGACTGGGCGTGGTGGACAGAAATTTGAGGGTCTGGTGATGGGAAGTAATGTTGGGGTGGATTATATGGATTTTGGGGGTAGGCTTGATGATGGGTTCGAGGCTGGGTATTATGGGGTGATGGGCCCCTCGGTCCAAACCATGATCCTGAATCAACTGTTGCCACATCTTCTTTCTTCTTCTTTCCAATCACTCCCCCAGTACCATTCTGGATGCCTTGGGTGGTTGCTTTGATGGCTGAGTAGCTCATAATTTTGCTTGATTTAAGCCCTTCTTCCACCATGCCACCCATCTTTACTACCTCGTTGAGAGACTTGCCTATGGCCGATATCAGATGGCCAAAGTAAGTAGGCTCCAGTGCCTGCAGAAAGTACTCCACCATTTCGTTTTCCTCCATCGGGGGGTTAACTCTTGCCGCTTGTTCTCTCCAGCGAAAACCGTATTCTTTGAAACTTTCACTAGGCTTCTGTTCAATCTTAGTCAAAGACAAACGGTCTGGAACAATCTCGATGTTGTATTGGAAATGACAAGCGAATGCTTGGGCCAAATCATCCCAAGTATACCATCTGTCGTGATCCTGACGAGTGTACTACTCCAATGCCGCGCCACTCAGACTCTGGCTAAAGTATGCCATCAGTAATTCATCTTTCCCATCGGCTCCTCTCATTTTAGTGCAGAATCCCCTCAGATGGGCCACCGAGTCTCCATGCCCATCATATAGGTCAAATTTAGGAAATTTGAATCCTACAGGCAGCTGAACATCAGGAAAGAGACACAAATCTTTGTAGGCTACGCTCACCTTGCCTCCCAATACCTTCATGTTTCTGAATGATTGTTCCAGGCTTCTTACATTCCTGAACATCTCCTCCTGCTCTAGGTTTTTAGGTAGTTTCTCAGTCTCAACAGGGAGGTCAAAACGAGGAATGTAGGAGTAATGGTCTGGGGCCTTGAAAGTAGGCTCTGGAGGATATTATTGGTTATCTTGGGTATGGAATAATGGCTCACTGGAGGATCGATAGAGTGGGGGTACTACGAAAATAGGGGTGGCTGGTGGAGGGGGATGTGGGATTGGTTTGGCTGATGGTGCTTGTGCAGTTTGGGAAGTGGTGCCCTGATAATGGTGGTAATGGGGGAAGCCTGGTGGATATTTTGGAGATGAGTCAATAGTGGGAGGCTCTTGGGATTGGGCTAGTGGCGCGACAAAAGCAGGATTGGCGGGGTATGATGGTGGTGGATTCCCCTTCATCCATGCTTGGTACATTTCCGCCATTTGGTGTTTCAACTTGTGTAACTCCTCTTTCAGATTAACATCAGACTCCTCTCCCTCCCTTGACGGATCAATGACACTTGCATCCAGCTCTTTGCCAGCCATGATCAACTTATATTTAGACCTGGTGTTGTACGGGTGGGTTGCCAGAATGCCAAACAAACCGACCACCTGCCTGAATTCACTTTAATTACAGCAAACTTGTCAGCATTAAAAAAATTTAATAGATAGGCAACCGCACATTTGGGATGCAATGCACCTAGACAGTTAAAGTTTCGAGTCATGCATTTGAACGACTGTATGCTTCATCCCGGCTTTTAGCTAACTATTCGCGTTTGCGCTTTCCAATTCTCTCTCTTTTTCCTTTTACTCCAAAACCTTTCCCAATCACTATTTTTTTGTTGCCTCTTATTTTGCACTTGTTTTTCCTCTCTTTTTTTGCCATTATTTCTTTCTACTCGATTTTCTTAATTTTCTTTCTCTCTTTGATTTTCCCCTTTTTTCCATTTTATGGTTATGATCGAATCCTATGGGGATTGCCTACGTATCATGGCGCTGCATGAATCAGATCAATACGTAGTTCAGGGAATAGATAAGTAAAGGCAATTTCATTTCACTATTAAAGATAGTTCTTTGCATTACAAGTGATTTTTGGGAAATACTGAATGAACATGAAAGAAAAATACAGACTCTAGACTTAAAACCAAACATCTTAACATTTAAAGCAATAAAAGTACAGACTCAAAAACATCAATGGTAAAGGAGAGCCTCTGGTTGTCTTCTCGGTGCTGGTGGTGCATTGGCAGGCCTTTGTGCAATATCCTATTGAAGTCGATCCAATTCGTCCATTACTTGATGGACGAAAGTCATCATGGTGGCAAAGAACATGGAAGTGGTCATACCCTCGCACTCGTGGCATTTTTGCACCACGTAGTCAGCTATTTCTGTAATTCTGTGCCGTATGATCCCCTTCTCTCGAAGTAAGCGGTCTACCTGATATGATAGAGATCCTAACACCTGGGTAGTTGCATCATTTTGCTTATGCAATTCTTGCACTGTTCTCTCCAACTGACCAATCTCTGCGTACTAATGCTCCTTCTCTACTCTAAAGTCTTTGGTCTGTTGGAACATTTCGTTCCCCATGGCAAATAACTTTTCTTTCAAGGTGGCCATTTCTTTACTATATTTTTGCCTCAGTTGACGAGTCTGCTCTTCTGTCCCTTTTGCTAACTCCCTTTGGGCTTCTAGCAAGTCTTTTTCGGCTTTTCTTAAATCGAAGGTGTAGTCATGTACCTTCAACCTTAAGTTGTTAATGAGCTTTTCATCTCTTTCGCTTCTCACAGGTGTCTCGAGGGCTATCTTCAGATTCCGAACTTGGGCACGGAGCGCCTCATTTTCTCGAGTCATTTGTCGTTTTTCACCCTCGACTACCTGTGCCTGCAACTGATGGTCGAACTCCATATTTCTCACCTTTTCTTTTAAAGCATGGATGGTGGCTTGATATTCTCTTTCTTTTTCGGCCCAAGCTAGTCTTTCTTGAACTTTATCATCAAAAGCTTGCACATGAGGCCTTTTAGAGGGCCTCTCTGACTGAGGTTCTGGTCCTTCAGTAATGCAATTCCTTTTCTCAACCCATGCTTCATACCTTGGATCAACTTCCCCTCTAGTAAGATTGGGTACCTGAGTATCTGCTTTCAAGTACCGACACCCGTTCCAACTTTGTTGAACTAAGGCCTCAGGTAAGGGGGCCTCGGGGTGTAGCTCGATAACTTGGACGCTCAAATCCTCTTCTTCAGGTATGACTTGGTAACGGCCTAATTGTCTCAGAACCCGCTGGGGCGCATATGGTTGGATACTCTTGAGACCCATCAACAACAGGTGGTTCCTGGTAGCGGACATAATTATGACTTCTCGGAGTGGGAGCCATCCCGAAGTCCATTCTATTTGGCTTGCTTTTAGAGATCTCATATGATCAACACAAGCCTCGACCCCTTCTGGACAAAAGTAATCTTTCACTCTTTCCTCATAGCCCTGGATGAAGTTTTTTTTATCAGTATCGGTACCATAGCTTATGAGTGGTGGGTGGTGGCGAAGATGTTCAATTAGCCACATCTGAAGAATGACATTACAACCTTCAAAGAATGTTTTTCCTGACTTGCATTCAGTCAAAGCCCGGAATATGTCAGATAATATGAGGGGAACCAGGGTATGGTCTTTCTTTTCAGTCAAGACTTGGGCGATTTTGGTCACCCGAATGTCCATAGTCCCTTCAGCATTGGGAAAGACCATAACACCCAGAAATGCTACGATGAAAGCAAATCGGTGATGGATTCTCCAGGTATCCTTATCTTCTTTATTAGTCAAGCCCTTTTCATGTCTTTCAAATCCATCTGAGAAACCATATCTGGAGTAGAGGAAGTAGAATGAGTAACACCCATTGAATACTCGGTTTTTGCTGAGTTGCCGGCTAACACGAAGGACCTCGAAGAACTGACGCACCGAGATATATCTTGGAAAGATGAGTTATTGGTTCCTTAAGTCCGTATCAAAACCCACATACCCGGCGGCGACCTCTTCTAAAGTCGGAGTGAGCTCAAAATCTGAGAAGCGGAACACATTGTGGGCCGGGTCCCAAAAGGTTACCAAGGCTTGGATCAGGTCTTTTCTGGGCTTGATCCCCATAAGATCAACAAAAGACCCCAACTGTTTGCGAATCCATTCTTTTCCCTCTTTATCTATATCATGCCACCACATCTGGAATTGTAGCGGAGCCCCTTCTACAGTATTTAGTTACGGAGTTTGGACAGTGTTCATTTTTGCACCTATGAGAAATCATGGTTAGGATTACCTTTGATTTTAACACAAAAGACCCATTTTTAAGTTTTGAAAGACAAACTCTCCTAAAATGGCTTATTTGTGCAATATTGACCACAGTGGTCATTTGTTGCAAAAATGGCCCCTTCTTATTTTGAATAAAGTTTCGAGGCCAACAAGGTACTTTTCGGAAAAGGTGACAGACAAATTCGTTCTTTAACGAAAATAGCCCTTCGACAATGTGAAAATGGTCTAAGGCTATTTTGGCAAGAACGGTGTAAGACTTTAACCGAAGCTTGGTCGGTTTTATTTTGGCTGACAGACATTTTTTTTTGAAAAGTGAGGTCGGCACCGATGAGTCTTGCCTACGTATCTCATATCCGATGAGAATCAGACCCGCATAGTTCGGTCAGTTTTGACACAACTAAAAAAAATGACTTTGAAATTCTCTTCATTTACAACTATTTGGAAATCCTTTTCTCCCTTTTTTTCAATTGTTTTGAAATCCTTTTCTTTTCCGGAAAATTTGACAGAGTTCCGGGGTATTTTTCAAATATCGAGTTTTTCAAAACTGGTAATTTCCTATACTTTCTCGCTCTTGGTTTTTTTTCTATTGTTTTCTTTCTTTATTTAGCCGGTCAACAGACAAACCGATACAAATAGTGCACATAATCAAATAGGATGCATCCAGATGGTCTTTTGTTTTGGGTACACCTGTCCTAGACAGACCCAACCCCTGTGTTGAGTCCCCTAAGTCAAATGCACGTGATGAAAATAATCGTTCCTATTAAGGATCCGGCATGGGGTTTTGTTATTCTAGGTTTAAACCTGGGGTTGTGTTCTAGACCTGGTTTACCCGAGCGGACAACTCAACTCGGGGTGGGAGCGACGTACCGGTAGCACGAAAGGCTATCCGGCCTAGTGGCTAGTCCATCCCCGTATTTCTTACTTGGTATGACCTCTAACAGAAAGGCGGGCCACGCGAACGTGTGCACCAATTTTTAGAAGACTCAGAAGGGAGGCGTAAGAAGACAGTTTAAAGACAATTCAAATAAATATCAAAGCGGTAAATAAATAACATTTAGCACATTGAGCGCACAAAAATACAGTAATATCACAATTTAAAAAAAAGCCAAACAAAATCACATTAACAAGCTCGAATTCATGAACCCTGAACCAGAGATTCTGGGTTCGATTCCCAGCAGAGTCGCCAGAGCTATCACACCTCCTTTTTTACCCCTGGTGAGGGTAATAAGGGAGTTTTTCCAATTAAAGTGACAATAGTCGAAATGAGATTAATTATTTATTCAGAGTCGCCACTTGGGATAATTTATGGTGTCCCAAGTCACCGATTTATTTTAAATCCCAAATCGAGGAAGTGGTTCTAGCACGGTCGCTTAATGATTAAACTTGACCTAAATTGTTTAATTACCGATTTTAGCACCTAAATGCATTTTTATATTTTTAGATCTTTTATTATTCTTTTGTATTTAAAGAATTGCCTTGAGACGAGTTACGTATGCGTAAAACCCGTAGAGTTTGAAATATGTCTAAAATCATGTCACGCGGACGTGTACATAATTCTCGACACTGAACTCATTCAAGGAGATAAATAAAGCTGCGCGAGCGGGTATTTTGTTTTGTCGTCGAAAGAAACTGGAATCACGTCACGCGGGAGTGTATGCAATCCCGATAATTTTAAGAAATGCGTTCCTGAAAGTGTCTCTACGAGTGTTCATTTTAGTCTTTTATTTGTGTTACGTAAATGTATACACAATTTGAGAAAATGGGTTATTTGATGGTTTTCATCCAAAGTTACGTAAACGTATACTTTGATTGGTTAAGTCATTATCTAAGTCTAAAAATACTATCTAATTCAAGAATGGGTTTGAATTTTTTACCACATCTAATGTGAATTCCTAGTTAATTCATAGGGACTGATTTAAAGAGGCATTTTTAATTAATGATAGGAATCACTCCCAAACTACGTTCATTAATCACATGCGTGAGGATTTGGGCTATGGCCTAGTTTAGCCCAGTTTGTCTTTGGCCAATCTTAATATAGGCTATTCGAGAAAAGAGGAGCGTATACGATTCAACTCAAATACTACTAAACTGAAGAAATTAAAGATGCAAATAGAGATACAAATTCATGACTTCAACACAATGATCAGAAGCAAGTTTGCACTTTTTATTGCCCTTTAGTTGCTGTAAAGGCTGCTTAAGAGAATGTATTCGTGTGACTCAAAAAATACATCAAATTTTACACAAAAAAGAGTTTTAAGGGGGGAAAAAATCATGGGAATTTTAACAAAAACAGGTTCTTTCACCATAGTATTTGAAATCTCGGACATGTTAGTTTTATTCCAGAAAATCATACGAGTTTCCAAAGACACACATTTTTTATCTTAATTGAATCCCGCTAGTCATATGCCCTATTGCATTAATGTTTAAGTGAAATAACAACTTATGGGCTTTGTCCCCTTGGGCCCAATGGCATGGGGGTTCAAGTTGAATCAGGCCTTAGTGAGCCACTTTATCAAGCCGACCTAGTTGCAAAGAAATTCACATTTACTAAAATAAAAGCAAGATGAAACTGCATGTTGATTCTAATAACGTCCAGTCTCTTTTACAACTAAGATTCAAAGTTTAAACAAAACTGATATACTTCTCTAACTAATGGACCACATTACAGCTTAACATACAAAAAAAAAAGAACTACCCCTAGGCTAAAATGAGAGTTTGATACTACTGCTTCTAGCTGGACCTCCCTTTTGTTAATCTTAAGCGCAACACCTGTAAAACTTCCAACCAAAGGATTTTATGCATCATGATGGGAGGAATTTGACCATGAAAGTTCAGATTCACTTTGCCCTTAATGTTGTTCTAGAACTGGAATTTATAACGTATAAGCATGGACGGTATTAAATTTAGCTAATGAAGAGTCTAAATTTTGGCTAAATATCAAAGATTGAAGTCATGCTTTACAAATAACTCATTAGACCGAGATAACTTGAACCAATCTGAATTTGGTCAACATATTCATGTTGTCCAGAAATTAAGCAAGACGAAACACCAAACTAACACATACTTTAACATCTACTAGTCAAATATGACTACACATAACATGAAGACAGTTTCATCAAAGGGGTTTCATTCAACATAAATCAGGGTTACATACCTTTTCTCAAGGAAGATCAGCAGAAATATGACCTAATAAGGTCTAAAAATACCAGAATTACAGCAACGGAAAGACCAACACAACAACACCAACAACTTAAGGAAAACCCAGGATCTTTGACTTAAACCAGAAAAACCCTAGTAAATCAGTTTTGAGATGAAGAAAGACCAATAGCTACAAAGAAATTAAAATGTTTTTCTTTTGCACTTATACTTCAAGATATTTTGTTTCTATTTTTAGACTAATAGTAGTGTAAGAAGTGTGTAAAAAAAATCTCCCAAAATATGTGTAGTATTCTTGTTTTTCAGAGGTCAAAAATTGTATCCTCCCCCCTCTGTGGCTGATGAATATCACAGCCTATTTATAAGGGAATTTAGGGCAACATCTTTTAGCATATTCCTTATCTTATTTAGGCTGAAATAGTACAGGTACAACTGTCAAACCTTATCCTATTGGATAGCTGTACCTCCTTCTAGAACATTCTACTGATTTCAGACCTTATCCCCTTTTAAAGTTACTGCTTTACCCCCCTAAAAATCTGATTTTAAGATATTTCCTTAATTCTAGAACTTTCTTGGGTTGTTACACCCAAGATTCTTCTATTGTAATTCCTAAACTAACCCTTAGTACCCTTAGAATTACCCTTTGAGGTTAATCAAGGTTAGGTTATTTATTAACTTTAGATAGTTCATCCTAATTGAGTGATGAACTCAATAATTAACCTGTTTTGATATTAAGTGAATCACTTTTAGGACTTAGGTTAGGTTAATTAGGGAAGTTATTAACTTAGGTTAACCTATTAAATAAGTTTCTTTTATAAGGTTACCATTAATTAGGTTAAACTTGAGTTGATTCACGACCATACACTGGTTCGGGATTAACTGGTTCTCTGATTATTTGGGTAATTAACTAACTAATCTAATTACTAAAATAAACTATGAAATAATTAACTATCATGCTTAAAGAAAAATATTACATTCTAGCAGATTCGTGAACACCAACAATCGTAATAGATAATCTATTCAAACGAGGCAAGGAATCAGGATTTGCCAAAAGGAACACCTATTACTGATTAACAGATTTGCTACAGAATTCAACTCAATCAAGGTAATCAAACATGAACAATGAAAAAATANAAAATCTAATCTATATATCTAACTTAATTAATTAACCAAATCTTATCTATATATCTAACTTAATTAATTATTTAACTAAAAAAACAAAGAAGTACTAAACCAAACTAGAAGCTAAATACGCACAAATGACCGCATTTTTGTGATTTTATTTTAGTTAGCCTTAAAATACGAACAACAACTGAAATGCAATGCATGAAATTCAAATATTTTGGGTATTTTTCCCTGATAAAAAAAATATTAAAATGCCACTGAATGCAAACAATTCCACAGATAATCCTAAAATTCTATAAACAATTAAATTAAACCAGAGAATCTATTTTGTGACTTTTGTAGGAGTATTATTATTCGGGAAAAAATTACGCGCTCAAAAAAACACATTCTTTCAAAAATTCATTTCTCGGGCTTGGGACCTCGAAATTCGATTCTGGGCATACGCCTAAGTCCCACATTTTCCTACGGACAGTGGCGAAGCTAGAAATTTTTTCAAGGGTGTTAAAATTAGAAGAAGTGAACAAATTTTCTGACAAAGGGTGTTCAATATGTGTTATATACCTCTAAAATATAATATTTTACCTATGTACACAGTGCAATTTTTCGACGAAGGGTGGTCAGTTGACCACCCTTAACTCTATGTGGCTTTGCCACTGCCTACGGACCCTATGGGACCGTCAAATCACGGGTCCGGGTCTGTTTACTAAAAATGTTGACCAAAGTCAACTTAAATCAAATTTCAAAAACAAAACTATCATTTTTCTTAGTTTTTCACATAAAGGCTTCCCGGCTTTACGCTCGGGCTGCGCATGTAAATCGAGGTGAGATAAAAGGTGATTTTCATGATCTCGGAGCACAGATTTGACTCATAAAATACGGGATGACCTTTTGGGTCATCACAATCTCCACCTCTAAAACAAAGGTTCGTCCTCGAACGGACATAGAAAAGTACTTGAATCGGGGAAAAGATGGGGATAACGGCTCTGCATATCGGACTCGAACTCCCAAGTACCTGCCTCGGCAAGCTGATCTCTCCACTGAACATGAATCGAATGATAACTCTTCAATCTCAACTGACGAATCTGCCGGTCTATTATGGCTACCGGCTCCTCCTCATAAGTCAAATCCTTGTCCAACTGGACACTACTGAAGTTCAACACATGGGATGGATTGCCGTGATACTTCGGAAGCATAGATACATGAAACACTGGACGCACGGCTGATAAAGTCGGTGGCAAAGGAAGCATGTAGGCCACCTCTCCCACTCTCTCAAGGATCTCAAACGGACCAATGTACCTAGGGCTCAACTTGAACTTCTTTCCGAACCTNAAATAGTGAAAGAAGACAGACTTCTAGACCTAAAAACAACAAGAACATGTTTCAGCAATAAACATATAGGGACAGAAGGAAGAAAAGAAAAAAAAACTAAACCGAAACAAAGGAAAACAGTGATTGAACGTGATTTTCTTGTTTTATTAATGCGTACAACAGTAAGGAGGAGAGGAAATACCCGTTAAAGGCATTTGGCCGGAAATATTGAAGGTCGCCGGACCTTGCTGGACTCCGGCGAGGTTTGAAAATAACTTCAACCCACATGAATCAATAGCTCTCACCAAGAGCTATTGACTCATGTAGGCTTGAGTCATTAATTGCCTTTGAGTCGGTCGGAGTTGGATTTCTAAATTTTCAGATTCTCAGATCTGAAATTGTTCGTTTTGGGGTGAGATTTTGGGAAAACTAACAGTGAGGTGTGGTTGAGGCCGAAGAGAAGATCGTCTGGGTAAAATTTGGGCTTGATTGGTGGTGCTCCGCCGCCGGCGGAGCAAGGCGGGGGAACGGTAGAGGGACGGCGGCTCCGGCAGGTCTTTAGAGAGAGGAGAGGGACGAGGGAAAAGGGGGGGTGTTAGACTTAGGGTCAAATGGAGGGGGGTGGGGAGTGTTCGGACATATTTATATTTATTGCTTAAGGAGTTCCCAGCCGTTAGATCTAGGTAGATCAACGGCTAGGATTTATCTTTCTTAAACAACGTCGTTTCAAAGGTTGGGGGGACCGGGCAGGGGTTGGGCCAGGGGAGAAACAAGGGGGGGGGGGGGGGGAACCTTTTGGGCTCAGGGGGTTGGTTTGGCCCAATTTCGGGTCTAGACCAACTTCTCCTTTCTTTTGCTTTTGCTTTTTTTCCTTTCTTGATTTTAAAACTACAACTAATACAATTAATTAAAGATTTAAATAAAGCCTTAATTAAAATCTAATCTATATATCTAACTTAATTAATTAACCAAATCTTATCTATATATCTAACTTAATTAATTATTTAACTAAAAAAACAAAGAAGTACTAAACCAAACTAGAAGCTAAATACGCACAAATGACCGCATTTTTGTGATTTTATTTTAGTTAGCCTTAAAATACGAACAACAACTGAAATGCAATGCATGAAATTCAAATATTTTGGGTATTTTTCCCTGATAAAAAAAATATTAAAATGCCACTGAATGCAAACAATTCCACAGATAATCCTAAAATTCTATAAACAATTAAATTAAACCAGAGAATCTATTTTGTGACTTTTGTAGGAGTATTATTATTCGGGAAAAAATTACGCGCTCAAAAAAACACATTCTTTCAAAAATTCATTTCTCGGGCTTGGGACCTCGAAATTCGATTCTGGGCATACGCCTAAGTCCCACATTTTCCTACGGACAGTGGCGAAGCTAGAAATTTTTTCAAGGGTGTTAAAATTAGAAGAAGTGAACAAATTTTCTGACAAAGGGTGTTCAATATGTGTTATATACCTCTAAAATATAATATTTTACCTATGTACACAGTGCAATTTTTCGACGAAGGGTGGTCAGTTGACCACCCTTAACTCTATGTGGCTTTGCCACTGCCTACGGACCCTATGGGACCGTCAAATCACGGGTCCGGGTCTGTTTACTAAAAATGTTGACCAAAGTCAACTTAAATCAAATTTCAAAAACAAAACTATCATTTTTCTTAGTTTTTCACATAAAGGCTTCCCGGCTTTACGCTCGGGCTGCGCATGTAAATCGAGGTGAGATAAAAGGTGATTTTCATGATCTCGGAGCACAGATTTGACTCATAAAATACGGGATGACCTTTTGGGTCATCACAATCTCCACCTCTAAAACAAAGGTTCGTCCTCGAACGGACATAGAAAAGTACTTGAATCGGGGAAAAGATGGGGATAACGGCTCTGCATATCGGACTCGAACTCCCAAGTACCTGCCTCGGCAAGCTGATCTCTCCACTGAACATGAATCGAATGATAACTCTTCAATCTCAACTGACGAATCTGCCGGTCTATTATGGCTACCGGCTCCTCCTCATAAGTCAAATCCTTGTCCAACTGGACACTACTGAAGTTCAACACATGGGATGGATTGCCGTGATACTTCGGAAGCATAGATACATGAAACACTGGACGCACGGCTGATAAAGTCGGTGGCAAAGGAAGCATGTAGGCCACCTCTCCCACTCTCTCAAGGATCTCAAACGGACCAATGTACCTAGGGCTCAACTTGAACTTCTTTCCGAACCTCATTACGCCCTTCATGGGCGACACCCGAAGCAACATCCACTCTCCGACCATGAATGCTAAATCACGAACTCTGCGGTCTACATAACTCTTCTGCTTGGACTGAGCTGTACGAAGTCTATCCTGAATGATCTTCACCTTATCCAAGGCATCCTGCACTAACTCTGTACCCAACACCCGAGCCTCTCCCGGCTCAAACCACCCAACCAGCGACCGACACCGCCTACCATACAACGCCTCATAAGGAGCCATCTAAATGCTCAACTGATAGCTGTTGTTGTAGGCAAACTCAACTAAAGGCAAAAACTGGTCCCAAGAACCTCCAAAGTCAATGACACATGCCCGTAGCATATCCTCCAAAATCTGAATGGTACGCTCGGACTGTCTGTCCGTCTAAGGATGAAACGTTGTGCTCAGCTCAACCCGTGTGCCCAACTCATGCTGAAATACTCTCCAGAAATGCGAGGTAAACTGAGTACCTCGGTCAGGGATAACGGACACGGGCACACCATGCAGGCGAACAATCTCCCTGATGTATGTCCCTGCTAACCTTTCCAAAGAATAAGAAACTGCCACAGGAATGAAATGCGCTGAATTGGTCAGCCTATCCACAATGACCCCTAACGCATCGAACTTCTTCTGAGTTAGTAGGAGTCAAACTATGAAATCCATGGTGACACGCTCCCACTTCCACTTAGGAATCTCAATTTGCTGCATCAATCAACTGGGTCTCTGGTGCTCGTACTTAACCTGCTGACAGTTCATCCTCCTCCACCAATAATGTTGCCGCAAATCTTGATACATCTTTGCGGCGCCCGGATGAATGGAATACCGGGAACTACGGGCCTCCTACAATATCAACTCACGAAGTCCATCAACATTGGGCACACAACTACGACCCTGCATCCATATGACTCCATTATCACCGACCGTAACCTGCTTGGATCCACCGTGCCACACCGTATCCCTAAGGACACACAAATGAGGATCATCATACTGCCGGTCCCGAATACGATCAAACAAGGAAGAACGGGCCACTATATAAGCTAGAACACTGTCGGTCTCAGAAACATCCAATCTCATGAACCGATTGGCTAAAGCCTGAACATCCAAAGCAAGCGGTCGCTCCCCGACCAGAATATAAGCAAGACTACCTATGCTAATTGACTTCCAGCTCAAGGCATCGGCCACCTCATTGGCCTTTCCCGGATGATATAAGATGGTAATGTCATAGTCTTTCAACAGCTCCAACCATCTTCTCTGCCTCATATTCAACTCCTTATGCTTGAATAGATATTGCAAACTCTTATGATCTGTGAACACCTCACATGACACACCATACAAATAGTGCCTCCAAATATTCAACGCGTGGACAATAGCTGCTAACTCTAAATCATGAATTGGATATTTCTTCTCATGAACCTTAAACTGACATGAAGCATATGCTATAACCGTGCCATCCTGCATTAACACTACACCAAGTCCAACCCGAGAAGCATCACAATACACAGTATATGGACCTGATCCTGAGGGAAAAACCAACACCGGTGCCGTGGTCAAGACTGCCTTGAGCTTCTGAAAGCTCGCCTCACACTCATCTGACCACCTGAAGTGGGTACCCTTCTGAGTCAACCTGGTCATCGGGGCTGAAATAGATGAAAAGCCCTCCACAAACCGACGATAATAACCTGCTAAGCCCAAGAAACTCCGAATCTCTGTAGCTGATGTGGGTCTAGGCCAATCCTTCACTGCTAAAATCTTCTTGGGATCTACCTGAATACACTCCGCTAATACAACATGGCCCAGAAATGCAACTGAACTCAACAAAACTCGCACTTCAAAAACTTAGCATACAACTAACTGTCCTTCAGAGTCTGGAGAACGACTCGAAGGTACTGTCCGTGCTCCTCATGACTGTGGGAGTAAATCAAAATATCACCAATTAAAACAATCACGAATGAATCCAAATAGGGCATGAATACTCGGTTCAGCAAATCCATAAAAGCAGCTGGAGCATTTGTCAACCCAAACGACATCACCAAGAACTCATAATGCCCATACCGAGTGCTAAAGGCTATCTTAGGGACATCATACGCCCTAATCATCAACTGATGGTATCCAGATATCAATTCAATCTTTGAAAACACTGTGGCACCCTGAAGCTGATCAAACAAATCATCAATCCTCGGCAAAGGATACTTATTCTTGATAGTAACCTTGTTCAATTGCCGGTATTCAATGCACATCCTCATCGTTCGTCCTTCTTCTTAACAAACAACACTGGCACACCCCAAGGAGAAACACTAGGCCTAATAAAGCCTTTATCTAGAAAATACTGCAACTGATCCTTCAACTTCTTTAGCTCTGGCGGGGCCATACGATATAGTAGAATAGAAATGGGCTGAGTGCCCGGAGCCTAATCAATGCAAAAGTCAATATCCCTATCGGGTGGCATACCTGGCAGGTCTACAGGAAACACCTCGGGAAACTCACGAACAATGGGCACAGACTCCATAGAAGGAACCTCGGCACTAGAATCACGAACATAAGCCAAATAGGCCAAACATCCCTTATCAACTATGCGTCGAGCCTTCATATATGAGATAACCCTGCTGGAAGAATGACCAGGAGTCCCCCTCCACTCCAATTGAGGTACTCCCGGTAAGGCCATGGTCACAATCTTGGCATGACAGTCTAGAATAGCATGATAGGAAGACAACCAATCCATCCCCAAAATAAAAATCAACCATATCAAGGAGTAGAAGATCTACTCTGGTCTCAAGACCACCAATAATCAGTATACATGAATGGTAGACTCGATCTACCAGAATAGAATCACCCACCGGTCTAGACACATATACAGGAGTACTTAGAGAATCACGGGGCATAATCAGATAAGGAGCAAAATATGAGGACACGTAGGAAAATGTGGACCACAGATCAAACAAAACCGAAGCATCCTTGCTGCAAACTGAAACCATACCTGTAATGACTACATCGGAGGCCTCAGCCTCAGGCCTGGCGGGAATAACATAACATCGGGGATGGGCCCCACCAATCTGAACATCCCTGGGTTGACCTACTGCGGGCTGACCTCTACCTCTAATAGCATGACCTCCACCTCTAACTATCTGGCCTCCACCTCTGGCACCTCGACCTCCACCCCTAGCTGGCTGAGGGGGTGGAGGAGTACCTGGTGCGGGAATCATAGCACGGTAACCTTGGTGCTGAGAACCACTCGAGGCTCGGGGGCAAAACCTAGCAATGTGCCCCGGGCCACCATAAGTATAACAAGATCTCTGCTACTGAGGCTGATGGCCCTGAAACTATCCCTGTCGACCTGAATAGCCACTCTGAAAACTCTGGAGCGGCGGTGCACTGATATGAGCTGGTGGTGCACTACGGGATACCTATAGTGCTGACTGAAAGGGTCTAGGAGGATAACCTCTGCCAAAATAATCCCTGCCTCCAGATGAGGCACCACTGAACTGGCCAAAATGACAAGGCCTCTTGTCATACCCCTGACCACTACCTTGCAATAAGACCATCTCGACTCATCTGGCCACATTGGCCGCCTACTAAAAGGAAATGTCACTGCCTGTCTCTCTGGCCATCTGCAGTCTAATCGGCTGAGCTAGCCCCTCAATAAACCTCCCCACCCTCTCTCGGTCGTGGGGAGTATCATGATAGCATATCAAGCCAAAGTGATGAACCTTGTCTCATACTGTGTAAATATCATAGAACCCTGCTGAAGACGCTCAAACTGCCTCCGAAGATCCTCTCGCTGGGTGACTGGAAGAAACTTCTCCATGAACAAGTCGGAGAACTGAGCCCAAGACAAAGGCGAAGATCCAACTGGTCTGGTCAAGCAATAGTCCCTCCATTAAGTCTTGGTAGGACCAGAAAGGCGAAAAGTAGCAAAATCGACCCCATTGGTCTCCACGATCCCCATGTTCCGAAGAACCTCATAGCAACTATCTAAGTAATCCTGGGGATTCTCTGAAGGTGAACTACTAAAAGTAGTAGGAAACAACTTGGTGAACTAGTCCAATCTCCATAAAGCATCAGCGGACATGACTGCTTCATCAACAACCTGAGCCACAATACCTGGCTGAACTACCCCAGCTGTCTGAGGTGCTGGAGTCTAGAACTGAGAAGCTAACTGCTCTGGTGTGCGGGTGGCGGGAGTCTGGGCTCCTCCCCAGCCTGAGAGATGGCTGGTAGTGTAGGAAGTAGACCTGTCTGAGCCACGCTCTCCATAAGGCCCACTAAACGGACCAGAGCATCTTGAAGTACCGGGGGGGGCAATGAACCCCTCTGGGACCTAAGCTGGTCCAACCAGGACTGTCTGGGTAGGAACCTCATCGACAAACTCTACCTGAGGATCCTCCACTGGGGATGTTGCTCTGGGCTGAGCCCTGCACCCGCCTCAACCTGCCTCGTCCTCGGCACCCATAGGAGTTGCAACTGGAGGATTGGGCTGCTGATCGGTAGATGAAGAAGCACGTGTTCTCTCCATCTGCGAGAAAATAGAATAGAAATTCAATTAGCATTTAGAATTCAAATCGCACGGCAGAGAAGAATAGATGTGAAGTTATTCCTAAACTCTGCAGCCTTTGGGGGATAAGTATAGACGTCTCCGTACCAATCCCTTTGACTCTACCAAGCTTTTCCGTGAATTGTGAGACCTAAACAACCTAGTTCTCTGATACAAACTTGTCACGACCCGAATTTCCCACCGTCGGGACCGTGATGGCGCCTAACGTTGAACCCGATAGGCAAGCCAATGTGAGTATTTAAGTTACCTTATTCATTGATTATTCTATAACAGGTGTTGTACAATACTAACATGAAAGAAAGCTAAAAAACGAAACAACATATATTAACTCAGTTTAATGCCTTTACGAAAACTACATTGTACCAATCCGAGAACGTTGGAGTCACAATCTCACGGACTGTCTACGAATAATACATATAATGGTTTAAAGGAAATAAATACATCTGTTTCTGAAATAAGTAGAACAGAATACAAAGATGAAATAAGAGGGGACGCCAAGGCATGCAGATGCCAACAGGACTACCTCGGTGTCTCCACGTGGACTGACGACAGCCTCCTCGCTCTAGTGTCAAAAGGATCCTGTACCGGGATCTGCACAATAAAGATGTGCAGAGTGTAGCATCAGTACAACCTACCCCATGTACTGAGTAAGTGTCGAGCCTACCCTCGGCGAAGTAGTGACAAGGCTAGGACACGACAATCAAGACAACTTGTGCAATTTAATAATATTCGGAAGAAATAATAACAACAAGAATAACCATTTAAGTACAAGAGGAAAGGGGGACATGCTGGGGGAAAGAAATATAAGATAACAGAAATAACGAAATAAAACAACAGTTCAAATATCAACTTAACAACAGGAAATAACAACACAAAGAAAACAATGCACGACATCACCTTTCGTGCTTTTGCTCTCATTCTCACCAAATAATAAATGCTAGTGCACGACATCACCCTTCGTTCTTTTACTCTCATCCTCACAATAATCAATATAAATGGCACGGCATCATTCTTCGTGCTTTTAATATCATAATACGGCACGACAACACCCTTCATGCTTTTACACTCTCATCCTCACAATAATCAATACACGACATCACCCTTCGTGCTTTACACTCTTCCTCACAATAATCAACAAATGGCATCACCCTTCGTTCTTTACTCTTCGTCACCCAAACAATATCAATAACAGAAGTTTGGCAAGGAAAAATCAATAATATGAACCTAATAATAAATCATAACATCATGGCAAGGGAACAACAGTAGAAATATCACCATCCCAGCAAGGGAAACAACTATAACCAATCTCACTCAAGTACATATCTTTACATAAGATTTCTCAACCGATACTAATACTCCACAATATTCATTACCAAGAATTTCCACCCAAATGAACAACCATAAAGTGAAATTCAAGCTAAAACACAGTAAATATCAATGGAAACCACAAAATTCATAATATCCGACTCACTGTGATGCTTGACACCAACGTATAGGTTCTTGTCACCTCACCTATACGTTAAACATGGTATTAACACATAGAAAATAAGACTCAACATCTATTTCCTCAAGCTAAAGTTAGGCCAAACACTTAACTCGACTTTCACGACCAAAATCAAGCCTCAATCACCGCATTCCCTTTTGAATTTGACTCCAAATCAATTGTATCTAGACATAATTGACTTAATAACATCAATAAACGCTAAATAATTCAATTTCAATGCTTAATTATAGGTTTTCTAACATTCTTCCTAAAAAGTCAAAAATCGACCCCGGACCTGCTTGGTCAAACCACGAGGTTCGAACCATAACCCGATCACCCATTCACCCACGATCCCGAATATGTAATTAATTTCGAAATCCGACCCCAAAACGAGGTCTAAATTCAAATTATTCAAAAAGCCCTAACTCTACCCAAACCTCTAATTTTCTACCCTTAAGAACATGATTTAGGCCTAGAAATCTAATGGGTGTTAATGGAAATTGAAGCAAACAAGTATAAGAATACATACCTATAATTTTGTAGTGAAGTTCCCTTTAAAAAAATCGCCCAAGTTGGAGTTTAGATGAAGCAATTATGGAGTTTTGAAAGTGTCCCGTAAAACTCTACTATTTTTAAAATAACTGGGCAAAAATTGCCTATGCGTTCGCGACCTAAGTGGTGCGTTCGCACAGGCTCCTCTCCCTTAACCCTTCTTGATCGCGTCCAAAGGTATGCGTTCGCATAGCCTTAACACTACCCAGCCCCCAAACCTTTAGGACTCTATGAGATCGCAACTACACGGGTGCGTTCACGTAGAGTAAGTTTCCCATGTTCCGTGTTCGCACCCTTCCCTACGCGTTCGCACAGTGCTAAGACTGCCCGACCCCAGCCCCCTAAACCTTCTATGCGTTCACGACCACCTAGGTGCGTTCGCATAGAGAAATTCTGCCCCTCCCAAACTTGTGTTGTGCGTTTGCGTAGCTACCCATGCGTTCGCATAGAACAACATTTCAGACACCGGAAAAACAGCCCAACACCAGATTTTTAAGTTCAAAAACACTCTGACGCCTATCCAAAACTCACCCGAGCCCTCGGGGCTCCAAACCAAATATGCACACAACCTCAAAAATATCCTACAGACTTGTTCGTGCGATCAAATCGCCAAAATTACATCTTTTTTTTTAATCCGCTAGGCAGTGCCTAGGGCTAGTTTTTATTTATATAAAATCAAAAGAACAAACTAAGGTGTTGTCCTACCCAAAGTAGGACCGTAGGTTATGTATTCTTCTTCTACCCTATTATTAAATTTGAGTATAGTATACCCAAACTTAATATTACACACTGCTTTACTAATACTAAAAGGAAAATTATATAAAATAAAAACTAGCCTAATATAAAGCGATGATGATGCCACTCGTTCATGCGTATTAGACATTGAATGCACTACCCAGCCTTTCCTCTTGTGTATAGAACACCAACCACTCCACTTGCTCATTTCTAGGTGCCAAAACTAGAACTTCAGCCTCATTAGTGCACTGATTTTGCTTCCAATTCTGGATGCCTTTCTTTGATGGTTTCGTGTGACTATTGCTTGAGAGTCTTCCTGTGTGAGGGTGGTGTTTATCCATGCTAGGGTTTTACCCCTTTTATCTTTGTGCAAACCCGTACCACCCATCCAATTGAGGCATGTTGAAGGTAAAGTCAATTCAGCTTTGGTGTTTTTGCCTCCAGTGTCACGTGTTATCCCTTTTGATCTCCTGAAGGCCATTGTCCTGAGTGATTGTCTGTGTGATGGTATATTGTGCTTCGTCAAGATAATGTCCAGATGGACCTCAGTTATTTCCAGCACGCACAGACAATAACCATGCTTTTGATGATCACCCTTTGGCCTTTTCCAGCATGTGCTTTCCAGACTTATGCATGTCACTTTTCCTTCTCCTAGGGAATGAGTACATAGTACTAATACCACCCTTAGGAGTCGTAATTGGTGACAAGGTCTGGATACAATAACATCTCCTACAAAACAGAAAACCACGTTAGTGAAAAAGATAATCACCATGTATTCCTCCCTAAGGAGTTGTACATGATGATCCTGTGATCTCCCTTCACCCCTGGTACTCCTTTCCTCCTTACTACTGTCATGTACTGCCTCCCCTAGTTCCTGTAATCCACATGTTTCATGCTGCCTAATTCGAATTCTAGGCAATAAGAAATTTCTTTCCCTGTTGTTCATATCCCTTCCTAAGACTGCATCATCTCTCCCTTCTTCAACATGTTGTCTACTTCTCATTCTGGACAACGTGCTCTTCTTGTGTTTCACCTTCCTTTCACTGTTATCCCTTAAACCTTCATCTAACTTCCCTTTTTCCCATATTGTGATGGAAACTGCATGACCTCCTGTATCCCAGTGTCTCCCAACTCCTTTTATCTCCTTCTGTCCATTTCGTTTAGACTTTCTGGACAGTGTTTCATTCTTGATTAAATTTTTCCTTTCCATGTCCTTCATTCTATCATGTATATTGACTTTGTGTTTCCTGACCTCCTTGTTTGATTGTGAATTGACCTTTTGAACTACATATTTAGGACAATACCATGATGACCTCCTTGATTATATGTCAATGCCTAGATTAGCTAGCGACCTTATGGACTGGGCTACCATATAGGTACCAATTGCAGCATAGGTCATTGCAATATTAGTCATACCTGCAAAAAAGAATACATAGTTAGTTAAAAAATTGATCCTCATATTCTCCACCCGTAGATTTTGAATAAGTTGATCGATTGGTTTGCCATGCCTCCTGCTCCATCTACTCTCCTGAACCCTTAGCTCCTGGCCACCTTTACCCTTAGACTTGGACATTGCAGCTTGTCCTCATTGATGATCCTTCTACCTTGTGTATCTAGTTGCCAGAAATCTTGACATTCAACATCACCATGATCAAGAGCATAATTGGCCAAGTGGTCTGCCAACTTGTTCCCTTCTCTATAAATGTGAGTCACTGTATAATTTCCCCCTACCATTAGATGCTTCATCTCCTCAACTTGTTCAAAAATGTTCCATGGTGTCTCCCATTCACCAACCATGATCCTCTTTAGTAACATGGAATCTGTTTGAATCCATATGTTAGAGTATTGCTGAGACCTGCAGAATCTCATTGCCTCCACCATTTCCTGTGCCTCAGCTTCTGTGTTTGTAGTGTCTTCAATCTCTTTGCATACTGCCCATATTAAATCACCCTTCTCATCTCTCACACAGTACCCAATTGAGCTCCTGCCAGGATTTCCCCTCGAGGCCCCATCAGTGTTAACTTTAATCCAACCTTCATTATGGAATTCCCAAACAACTTTGCTTACTTTCAGTTTTGGAGTGTATCTTTCCATCATATCAATCAGTACACTCCACCTGTGAGGTACCACCTTTATTCCTGGTTTTCTAACTTTCACCAATGCTTGGAGGTTTGAGGAGGTATGGTATATCACCCTGTTAGTTGTGACTGGGTCCCTGTACTTCATGATGTTCCTCCTTTTCCAAAGTTCCCACACTATACATGAAGGCAGGGCCTGCATAATTTGTTTTAGCCTAGAGCACACTGGAGCAGTCTAGCATTTCGTGATAGCTTGATGTAATGTGATCCCCTCTGTGTTTATTCCTGCCCTTGACAGGAAGTAGGACCACACTGCCCTAGCTGTTTGTGATGTAAAGAATAGATGCTGCAGGGATTCTTACTTAGGTTCTAGACAACACCAACACTTAGAAGGAATAAAATACCCAAGTCTCCTCATAAAGTCATCCAGCGGGAGCTTTGCCTTCCATACTTTCCACATGAAAAAGGCTATCTTGAATGGTAGACCTTGTACCCAAATCATCATGTATGCTAGCCTTGGATCCTCTCTTCTTCTTAGGCATTCCCATGTTATATTTACACTTAAGTATCCTCTTGATTCCAGCATCCAATAAGGTGTATCAAGCACACCCATAGCACTAGGTGGCTTGATATTTTCCATGATGTGGACTGCATATTCCTCTGGCAGTATTCCAAACAGTCTATCCACATTCCACTCTCCTTCTTCAACAATATCATATACATTATGTACAGTTTCATCTACACCAAAATCATGTGGAACTAAGAAATACAGTGCCCCTAACCCTATCCAGTTGTCATACCAAAAAAGTGAGGATCCCATCTTTGGTTTCCAAATAATTTGGTGTTCAATCAACTCCCTGCACTCCAGCATTTTTCTCCATATGTGTGATACCTCAATTACCCGGAGTCTAAGGATCGAAGTTATGTAATTTATATAAGATTTTCCTAACGTGGAAAATCACAAAATCCTCAAGAACCCTAAAATTACTACCTAATTCTACGATTTTTAGATGATTTAGTAGTGAATTTAACTAGGAATTAATGTTAGAACTAGAAGTTTATGGGGTTTAACTTACCTCTTACAGTGGGTGGTCGTGGAAGGTGTTGCCCATACTTGGATGCTCTCTAATGGAGGTTGAAGATGGATAAAAGTAAAGAAAATCCGAAATTTTGGACATTTAAAAGGGGCTTCCAACAGGGGTTTCCGCACCTGCGACCTTAGGACCACAGGTGCGGTCACGCGCCTGAGAGAAAATTGGTCGCTCCTGCGAAAAAGGGGCTGGGACACTGGGCTCGCACCTGCGGAGTTGGGAGCTGCACCAGCGGTCCCGCTCCTGCGGAGTTTGGATCGCCCCTACGGAAAAGGTCGCACCTGCGAAGGCCTGGACCGCGGGTGCGGTCCCGCACCTGCGGCTGGGCAACCGCACCTGCGGTCACACCAGCTGCTGTGCACCAGCAGTGATTTTTGCTGATTTTTGGCCTTGTGCGGGGTCCGGGAGGCACCTGGGCCCACCCGAGCCCTCGTCCAAATATACCAACAAGTCCCAAATCATTAAACGGACTTGCTCGAGCCCACGGAACACTCAACACAACGCTAAAACTCAAACTCACCCTCCAAAACCCCTGAATTCAAAACTTAAGAACTTTGAAATTCTAGAATTCTATAACGATGCGCCGAACCAACCCATACAACTCGGAACGACTTCAATTTTTGCAGACAAGACATAAATAACGTAGCGGAACTATTCCCGATCTCGGAATTACATTCGGACCTCGGTAGCATAAAATCACATTCCAAACCAAATTTCAAGTTTTATGAACATCCTCAAAACTTTACTAACTCTAAATCTCTCATTTTGATCCGAAACCCGTCAAATCAAGTTCGTTTTACACCAAATTTCACAGATAGGACAAATAACATATAATAAACATGTTCCGGATTCCGGAACCATAATATGGGTCCGGTAACACGGTTTTCACATAATTACTCATTTTCACAATCCTTTATTATTTCTTGAAAACTATTTTCTTTAAAAATTCATTTCTCGGGCTCGGGACCTCGGAATTCGATTCTGGGCATGCGCTCAAGTCCCATATTTTTCTACGGACCCTCCGGGACCGTCACATCACGGGTCCAGGTCCGTTTACCAAAAATGTTGACCAAAGTCAACTTTATTCAATTATTCAATTCAAAAATCCCATTTTTATCAAATTTTCACATGGAAGCTTCCCGGCTACCTGCCCGGGCTGCGCACGCATATCGAGGTGAGATTAACAGAGGCTTTCAGGGCCTCGGAACACAGATTTAGCTGGAATTACTTAGGATGACCTTTTGGNACCTCAACTGGCGAACCTGCCTATCTAATATGGCTACCGGCTCCTACTCATAAGTCAGATCGTTGTCCAATTGGACACCGCTGAAGTCAAGAACATGAGATGGATCTGCAATATACGTCTGGAGCATAGATACATGAAACACTAGATGCAATGCGGTGGCAAGGCAAGTCTGTAGGCCACCTCTCCTACCTTATCTAAAATCTCAAATGGAACGATGTACCTAGGGCTCAACTTGCCCTTCTTTCCGAATCTCATCATGCCCTTCATAGGCGACACTCGAAGGAACACCTGGTCTCCTACCATGAAAGCCAAATCTCGAACTCTACAATCTGCATAACTCTTCTGCCTGGACTGAGTTGTACGAAGCCTATCCTGAATAATCTTCACCTTATCCAAGGCATCCTGGACTAACTCAGAACCCAATAATCTAGCCTCCCCGGGCTCAAACCATCCAACTGGAGACCGACCTCGCCTACCATACAACGCCTCATACGGAGCCATCTGAATGCTCGACTGGTAACTGTTGTTGTAGGCAAACTCTGCTAAAGGCAAGAACTGATCCCATGTACCACCAAAATCAATAACACACGCCCGCAACATATCTTCCAAAATCTGAATAGTGCGCTCGGACTGTCCGTCCGTCTGAGGATGAAATGTTGTGCTCATTTTGATCCGAAACCCGTCAAATCAAGTTTTATGAACATCCTCAAAATTTTACTAACTCTAAATCTCTCATTTTGATCCGAAACCCGTCAAATCAAGTCCGTTTTACACCAAATTTCACAGATAGGACAAATAACATATAATAAACTTGTTTCGGGCTCCGGAACTGTAATACGGGCCCGGTAACACGGCTTTCACATAATTACTCATTTTCACAATCCTTTATTATTTCCTGAAAATAAGTTTCTTTAAAAATTCATTTCTCGGGCTCGGGACCTCGGAATTCGATTCCGGACATACGCCCAAGTCCCATATTTTCCTACGGACCTTCCGGGACTGTCACATCACGGGTCCGAGTCCGTTTACCAAAAACGTTGACCAAAGTCAACTTTATTCAATTATTCAATTCAAAAATCCCATTTTTATCGCATATCGAGGTGAGATTAACCGAGGCTTTCGGGGCCTCGAAACACAGATTTAGCTGGAATTACTTAGGATGACCTTTTGATTCATTACAGAAGAAACTCAAAGATGAGTAGTTGTTGTTAGCTGGAATTACTTAGGATGACATTATCTTGACGAGCAGTTTTGCTAAATTTAACTTCGTACTTGCAGGTTTTTTCCTTCCTTCGTTGTTGTCAATGGGGATTTTTCCTTTGCTAATTAAGCATTCAAAACAACGCTTCCTTTCCTAATTAAGCATTCAAAACAGAGTTATAGATAAGGTTAGGGTTTTTGCCTTCCTTTTTTTGGGGGTGGGGAGGGGGGGTGG